>OZ038398.1:31775206-31797706 GCA_964036045.1 Eutreptiella sp. 'Long Island Sound 2002' | reverse complement strand
CCTTCACCCGATGGCATGGGTCCGGCATTTACCGGCCACCAGACGTCCGCCTTGTCACGCGTGACCTGCAGGAGTTGGGTCCTACTGAGTCGCGCATGGGCCAGGGGTTGTTCCTACCGGGTCCGGGGTGCGTGGCCCATGGTACGGAGCTTCTTCCCACGGACCGCCAGTTCCCCTGCCGGACAAGAGTGGCATGGTGGGTACGGAGGCCGGAGGCCGGGCTGATGCTGTTGGTTTTTTCTCCGCAGAGGACGGCCGGAGGTTGTCGGTAGAATTGTACAAAAAAAAAGTGCGATGCAGAAAATGCACCGGAAACGAGCACGGAATTGGCCCATGGTACACAACTCATACCAGAACACAATACTCCACACTGGAGAACAACTGCACCATTGAAATGCGACAAACTGCACAAAAATACATTCCATTTAATCTGGTGGCGTTTGAGGATGATTAAGAGTGTACGAACAATTCTTAGTACTTTGATGCGCTCCGACGGTGGCTACACCATGAGGCACCTATTGGACGGGGGAATGAGCTGAACACAAGGAAGTGGCACAACACACGCGGCGGGATTCGGGTAACCGACGGCGGTTGACACTCAACCGATGGAGGTTGGCGCTTAACCGACGGCGGTTGACACTCAACCGATGGAGGTTGGCGCTTAACCGACGGCGGTTGACACTCAATCGACGGAGGTTGGCGCCAGTTGGCCATAACCGACCGCAGTCACTCGTCGGCCGCCGCTCTGCAGAGGTCCGAGGGTACTGGAGACCGGCATTTTTTCTCTTTGGCATTAAGTATTTCTCCATTCCCTCTCGCAGGCGGGGTCACTGAGGCCGTACCCCCCTGATCAGGCGTCACGTGCTACGCCAGCTGAGACGCGTAGTACTGGTCTGATCAGGGCGCCTCCCTGGGCGTTGTGGCGGCACATGGCCGAGGGGCACACGGTGGGGGGGGGTGCCTGCACTGCGCGCACTCATACAAGGCCCCGCAAGGGGGTGAGCCCAGTGGTCAGCACCCCCCCTCCACCGTACTGTGAACTCATGGGTATTGCAGCCTGCGTAAGAGAGTAGGTCACAGTTTGAGTATAACTGGAGTTGTTGTCTTGGCACACACACACACACACACACGAGCCCCACTCCCTCTTGTTGCATGTTGCGTGTCATCTCAACCCAGTTCCTGAAGCCCAGGGACAGGGCAACAGAACTCCAGAACTCATGGTTTGGTCGCATCATTGTTGAACCTCGCAGTTTGAGCGTTATATGAATGATTTGGGGCGACACACACACACACATACACATCGCTCCCACAACCCGAAGCTGTGAATCAGTGTGCTAGTGGATGGCCTGCCAGCGAGATCAAAAAGAACTCTGGACTTATGGTTTTGCTGATGGATTGTAGGACGTAGGCATGTTGAACCTCGTGGCTTGCGCCTCGATGGAGATATTTGGGTGTCACCCACACGTACACGCGCAGCCACCCCCCCCCCCCCCACCCACCCACCCACCCACACGCACGCACACCTTGGCCTCTTTGTGGCCCCTCCCATGGCCCATGCCACAAGGGCCACACTCCACTCGCGACACTGGGGCGCACGCGCCCGGCACACCAGCGCATCGCTGATGTGTGACACTCAGTGAACCCCCCCCCCCCTCCTCCAGGCGTTCCAGTGGTACTCCTGAGGTCCAAGCATGTCTGGTTTGGAGAATGGAGTGGCACGCACGGCAGACTGAGGGCCGCACTGCCCCATGTGCAAGCGTTGCTGTCACGTTCCCTCCGTGTCATCTCTGCGTTCTTAGACGGAACCCAATGAGGTCTCACCCCCCCCCCCCCCCCTCCACGCGGCCATACTCATGGCCCCGACAAACAATGGACAGATGGTGTTTGCGCAGTAGGCAATGAGGGGGTGGCTGGCGCAGCAGGAATCTACTGCGGACATTGCAGCCGGACCTGCTGGCAGCCACTCTCCCCCCAGGTTTCCCACTGGTTCGGAAACAAATATTTCCGAATATTTCCGAATATTTCTGAATCAGAGCCAGGGCTGCTAATTTTGAATGTTCCGAATATTTCAGTGCTGTTTTTGTTTGTTGTTCGGTCTGTCAGATGGTCTGTCCGTCAGCTTTTTGCTCCATTCATTCAATCTCAGGGTCACAACTTCTGCAGCCCGCAGCAACCTCCTGGGCAGGGTCACATTTTTGTTGCGCTCCAGTAGTTCAGGGTCACAACTTCTGCAGCCCGCAGCAACCTCCTGGGCAGGGTCACATTTTTGTTGCGCTCCAGTAGTTCGCCAACAAGCCTGCAGGAAGTACAGAAAAAATGTTTTTTCACCGTTCCAAATATTTCCGAATATTTTCGAACATTTCCGAACCAAATTTTTTTTTATTCCGAACTAGTGCGAAACCCTGCTCTGCCCCCCCTCCCCTCCAACAGGAGTGCCGAGATAGGTGAGACGATTTTTCAGACCGTTGGTTTTGCGCTGGCATTTGTCCACACCTGACATGAACAGCCTGTGGTTTTGCCGATACGCTGTGTGCCTGACATCCGGATTCGCCCATGTCTATCGCGGTTGGCAGCATGATGGATGGAACACAGCATGTTGGACCAACGCCTGGAGGTGCCTATGGCGGGGCATTCAGTCACTGAGAACCGCCCAAAGCTCTCTCCCCCAAAATGACCACAGGAGCCCCGATCTGAACCCACTGTAGATAGCCTGACGAAGCTGTGACGGGGAGCAAAGCCTCGAACGGGACCGAGCACCCTGACAAGCCCTTGGCAGAGCCCTTGACAAGCCCTTGACAAGCCCTCGACAGAGCCCCTGACAAGCCCTTGAGAAGCCCTTGACAAGCCCTTGACAAGCCCTTGACAAGCCCTTGACAAGCCCTTGACAAGCCCTTGACATAGCCCCTGTTCGAGAGCGCCGTAGTCCCGCTCGCTGTAGTCCCGCCCGCTTTGTTGAATGTGTTCCTGCGGCCCCAAACCGCCCTCCGCCAATGTGCCGGGCAGACAAAGCAGGGCATCGCACTGCATCCGGGAGCATCCCCAGCCTCCGTGGAGCCCCGGCAGGGGCCAGTGGGCCTTCGGTCTGGCTGCGGGCCCACCACCTCTCAGGCATCCGCCGCACTCCACGGGCATGCCCAGAGGGGCCGCGGGGGCTGGGGGGTGCACGCCACCGGGGGGGACACCGGGGGAGGCGGCCCCAACAGGACAGGGGCTGGGGGGCGATGATGCGGGCCGCCTGCTTGAGAGACCCGGGCGATCCCCATCCCTCTTCGGCTGCAGAGGGGCAGCGCGAGGGCCCGTTGGGCCTGGGAACGGGGGCGGACGCGTGCTGACGCACGTGCCCCCCCTCCCCCCCTCCCCCTCAAGGGACGTCCGCAGTCGGGCCGTGAGCATGTGAAGGCCCATGGGTGTGTGTGTGTGTGTGTGTGTGTGCTGCGCCCAGGGGCTGTCCTGTGGGAGAGAGACACGCGGGATGGCCTGAGATCTTTGAGTGGGGGTTGCGGTCAACCAACGGCGGTTGGTGGCCGTCCGACGGCGGTTGGCGGTCAACCGACGGCCGCCGGCGGTCAACAGTCAGTGCGCTGGAGCCCAGCAATTGTGTGGTTTTTTTTTGGTTGGCAGGAAGGACAGCTCTGGCTGCCATATTTTGTATGGGGCAGTGGAGGGGCGTTGGTCAGTGCCGGATGGCGTTCCAAAGACGAGGCCACATCCGAGCCCTCCTGTCCCAATGCCTGCACCCCCCGGGCGCGGGCATGGGGGGGGCTTGCCTTAGAGATCCTCTCCCCCTCCGGACGGGGTGAGAGGGGGCGAGCTGGTCCGCCACTTTGTGGTGCCGATGGGGGTTGGCGGCGTGCGTAGGCCCCCCGGGCAGGTGGCGTGGCGCGGCACATTTGTGTGGCAAGCAAAGGTTTGCCCCTTCGCGTCCTTGCCCTTGCTGCGTGCACACACTCTGTACATAGCCTTATGCTGCTGCATGGCACGTGCCGCGATGTCGCATGCGCATACCGCATGTCGCACGCGCGTGGTGCAGCGGCTGGGGCAACCGGGGGCACCCCGGCCCGCCATTCAGTGGCGTGCCCTTGCCAGCGGGGCCCCGGCGCCGCGGGCCGCACAGTGGCACTGCCTCTCCGCTTGTGTTCGCATTGCGGAAGGGACTGCCCCTCTGCCGCCCCCTTCGCTGTGCCCGTCATCCTCGCGTCCCTCCGATGCTCTGGGCGTGCAGTACGACCGCCCGAGGGCATGCACCGAGACGGGGCGCAGTGCTGGGGCGCCGTACTGAGTGACGGGTGCAACTGGGCTATGCGTTGTTCAGCAGCGCATCCCAGTGGGGGCGGCTCTTAGGGAGTGCCGACTTCCGGGGCGGGACATGGGCAGCGGGTCTGTCCTGCACAGAAACCGGGAGCAAGGGCTTGTTCACGTGTCCGGGTCTCAGTGAAACACAACAAACACTTGTGGGGCTTGTCTCTGGCGGTTGCGGTGAGGCGGGATGTAAATATGAGGCGTATCCTGCGGCACCACCGACCGCCCGGTCTGGGGACCCGCATGACAGCAACTCGGGTGCCCATCTTCCGTCGTGCGTCATGTGGTCCTGTGCGGAGCTGTGTCTCCTCTGTGTGCACAGGCACACGCTGGCCCACTGTACAGTTTGCACGCCCGTACCACTGGACATCCGTGATCCAGCGCAGACGGCCATGCCCCACTGCCAAAGCAGGCATCGGGACACAGTTCACTTCTTTTGTTTCAGGTAAAGGAGCTGCATGGCACGTGCCGCGATGTCGCATGCGCATACCGCATGTCGCACGCGCGTGGTGCAGCGGCTGGGGCAACCGGGGGCACCCCGGCCCGCCATTCAGTGGCGTGCCCTTGCCAGCGGGGCCCCGGCGCCGCGGGCCGCACAGTGGCACTGCCTCTCCGCTTGTGTTCGCATTGCGGAAGGGACTGCCCCTCTGCCGCCCCCTTCGCTGTGCCCGTCATCCTCGCGTCCCTCCGATGCTCTGGGCGTGCAGTACGACCGCCCGAGGGCATGCACCGAGACGGGGCGCAGTGCTGGGGCGCCGTCCGGCCGCAGCATCGCGCCCCGTTTGCGACGACCCAATCCACCGCGACACCCGCGCCAATCAGACAGACCGACAGGCAGACAGACTGACAGACAGAGGGCCTGGGAGGGAGGCTGGCAGACACAGTGCGACCTGCGCCTGAGCGCATGGGGAACTCTGCGCAGTCAGACGCTACTTCGACGTCCGCCCGGCCCTGTGGTGTGTGTTGTGGTCACCTAAGTGGCTCCCTGGCACGCTGACACAGGGGCACGGGCAGCTCATAATGGGCTGACAGCGGTACTCAGGGCTTTCCTTTAGAAGGGAGATATTTCTTTTCTTTTTTTTCGTTTTCATGAACGACGGCCGGAAGTTGTCGGTTGCGGGATTTGTTTAACCGACGGCGGTTGGCGCTTAACCGCTGGCGGTTGGCCGGTGACCAACTGCAGTCACACGCCGGCTGGCGCTCTGCGGTGGTTTGAATGTACCGGGGGCCGGCAGGTTTTTCTTTTAGTCTTCAGGACAGCCCTGGTACTGCGGGCATGGATTACTGCGTTGGGTACCGCGTTGGGTACCGCGATGGTGTGGTTACCGCCTTTTTCCCTAGTGGCCTGTCACGATGGTGGTGATCCAAGGTGGTGGTCCGTAGCACCGCAAACACAAAACGGGTACAAAACACTACGTTGAGACGTTAAATCGCAAGAGAATTCTTGATTACCCAACTCCGGCACGTCGAACAGCCCCTGCACCAACCAAGAACCAAAAAGTGGTGGTTTTCCAAAATTTGGACCGGTTACCCCGCCGATCAAGGGACGTGCCCATGCGTTTTCTGCAACCTGGGGTGATGCCAAGACCTGGGGCCCCCAGCGAGGCTTTGCAAGTTTCCAACAAATATGTGAAAACATACTTGGTTTCTTGAGTCTTCAATCTTCATTTTCATGGACGAACCTGAGGGAAACCATCAGGGCGCTCTGTGCTTGTTTGCGCTGTGCGCTCTGCGCTCGTACCTGACCCCCGGTCAGGTACATTTGGAGGCCGGTTTCCTTCGGGTGCCCCCGGGCCACATCCTGTCCAGACTTGCTGCTGGTGTCCGGGCACTGAAGCGTGACTGGGAAGGGCTGACGGTCGCGCACTCAGACATCGGATGTGGGCGGGCCCTACTGAGTGACGGGTGCAACTGGGCTATGCGTTGTTCAGCAGCGCATCCCAGTGGGGGCGGCTCTTAGGGAGTGCCGACTTCCGGGGCGGGACATGGGCAGCGGGTCTGTCCTGCACAGAAACCGGGAGCAAGGGCTTGTTCACGTGTCCGGGTCTCAGTGAAACACAACAAACACTTGTGGGGCTTGTCTCTGGCGGTTGCGGTGAGGCGGGATGTAAATATGAGGCGTATCCTGCGGCACCACCGACCGCCCGGTCTGGGGACCCGCATGACAGCAACTCGGGTACCCATCTTCCGTCGTGCGTCATGTGGTCCTGTGCGGAGCTGTGTCTCCTCTGTGTGCACAGGCACACGCTGGCCCACTGTACAGTTTGCACGCCCGTACCACTGGACATCCGTGATCCAGCGCAGACGGCCATGCCCCACTGCCAAAGCGGGCATCGGGACACAGTTCACTTCTTTTGTTTCAGGTAAAGGAGCGTGCCTGCGCCCGGGGCTGGTGGTTGCAGGCCAGCTACTGGCGGTTGGTTAACCGACAGCCGCTGGCGGTTGCCGTCCATTTTATCGGTTACCCGCCAACAGCCCCGGGCCGTTGGCCGGCAGCTGCTGTTGGCTGACCAGCCCACGGCCGGCATTGGGCGGCCCCTTGTTTACCTCTTTGATATCGGACTCTCAGGGTTCTCTTTGTTTCCCCCCAAATTAGGAACGTCCCGCCACGTGACCCCCCGCCCCATTCAGCGCACATCCCTCCACTTGCCTGCCCCTCCTTCCAGAGCCCAGCAGCCACAAAGGAGTGGACAAAGCCACGTACTCGCACATCCTCCTGCACGGGGCTGCTGGTCCCTGTCGCTGGATGCACTTCCTTCAGCGCCACTGCACCGCATGGCACTGCCCTGACCCCGAGGACCCCACGTACTGAGATGGGGCATTTGACCTGCCCCCAGAGTCTGAAACACTTTTCAGACCCCCTCCGGACCCCCCGGGCTCACGCCGCCGCGCTGCAGCAGAGCTGAGCAGCACTGTCCCCCCTGCGTCGATCCCCCCCATTCGGGGGAGCACTCTTGCGGGGCGTGGCCGGACCTCAATGCCGTCTGCACTGCCAGCCTCGAGAGCCTCTCCGGAGGTCAGTTCTGCCAGATAGAAAACGAAGTGAAACAAAAGACGACCAAAAAAAAAACGGAACGAACAATCGAATAGACACTTTTGCACACTATTTTGAAGCTGGTGGCCCAACACCATCTACACTGATATGTTATCCAGGACGCGCGCGCGCTCTCTCTCTCTCTCTCTCTCTCTCTCTCTCTCTCTCTCTCTCTCTTATGCTCTTGGACACACAGCGCATCAGATCAAACAAAACGACAGCAACAACACTAAGTACAGCCGAACACCAAGTCTTGCCTTCTGTGGCGTCCTACTAAGGGACACGCCTTGCCCGTGTGAAGCCACAGGTCACGAGATGGAGACTGTACGTTATACTGGACCAACTAACCAAGTGCGCCGTGTGGAAACAGCTTCTGTTGGGGGTTGGCACACACGCCCAGCGCCGGAACAAAAAACAACATCATGTGCCTCAGTACTGTTGGATGTCACACAGTCCCATACATACAGTCAGCAGCGACGTCAGCTCATCTCGGTCTGACCAAACACTCCTCCTTGGGGTGAAGCACAGCCCTGGCAACCGCTTCTACCTGCCTCCACCCGCCCGTAACTGCCCCCAACCGCTTTGCAGATCGCCGGTAGCCGCTTTTCCAACCGCCCTCCCCCCCCCCCCCCAAAAGGAAATTGCTGCATGCGCATACCAGGACGTGTGTGTGTGTGTGTGTGTGTGGAGCGCCTGCCGCCCGTGAGGAAGTGCATCCCGGTGGGGGTCATGGTTCAGGGGCCCGGTGGATGTGCTGTTGCAGGCAGTCGCTCTGCCCGGATCGGTGCATCTTGAATCGGGCGTTCGTCTCCTGCGGCGGAGCCCGTGCTTGCACACCCTTAGACCGGGGGGGTCCGTGGCGGTCCTTGTACATAGCGGTGTCAATGCGGGCCTTTATCTGCTGCCAGGCTCGCATCCACTTGGGCTGGGGCGCTCCTTTGCCACCCCGCCCCGCCCCCTCTTTGCTCAAAGCAGTTCCCCCAGGGAGCACCCAAAGCAACCGCTCGAGCGCCGTTGGTGGCTCCGCAACCGTCGCCAGTTCCCCAACTTCCTTTTTGGTTGCCCTCCAATCGCCGTTGGCCACTGCCCGGCTGCCACCAGTTGCCGCACGCGGATGACTGAGTGTATGGCGAGCATCCCCCCCCCCCCCCCCAATCCCCTCCGGTTTGTATCAGGGAGCGCCCTGGCCAGCGTCCCTCTGCAGGGGACGCTGTTGGAGGTGTAGAATTCAGGCGTCCCCGGACACCCGCACGGCTGGCAGCATCCGGTGCCGATGCTGACCCGGGACCGAAGGTGCTTTCTGGCCTCAAGCGCTGTGCATTTGTGTTGACCTTTGCTTTGCCCGCCGCCGCTTCGCTTGGCCCACAGTGAGGACTGAATTTGGCACCTCCACTCTCAAGGTGAGTACTATGCCATCAGATGGAGAGCAGGTGGATAAAGCCACCCCCGGCTGTGCCTAGTGCATGCCCCTGCCCCACCCTTCATGTTTGGTGTATGTATGGGGGCGCGTCGTGCGGTGTGCACGCGCTGTGTGCAAATCCAGGCCTTTCGGCCCTGCCAACCACAAGTAAACGCAGAGTGAGGGGCGCATGGGCTGCCAGAAGTGCATTAATGTGGATCTGTCGAGGGGATGGGCGTATGGGTGGTGGAAAATTGGCTTGCGCCCACGGGGGGTCACGGATGTCCATTTCCCAACCCCCCCCCCCCCTTTCTGGCCCACCGTGACGGGGCAATGACAACCGGTATACACAGCCCCCCAGTCCCCCCCCCCTACCCCCAACGGTGGTGGTATTTATGTCCGGTCTATTCCGGTTGCATCCCATAGCACGGGGGGGGGGGGGGTGCAACGCCCCACCATGGCCTCCCGTTGGCAAATTAGTCTGATGCAGATGTCAATGAAGACACATTTGCAAAGTGGTGCTGTCAGTGGCCCCCTGTGTTTAACTGACTTTTGTTTGTTTCCTTGTCAGGGGCTGGTTGCTTCGGGGAAGGGGTCGAGAGCAGGGGGGGGGGGGGTTTAAGGGGTATGTGTGCCTGTGACTGACACAAAGGGTCCCCCCTGATGGGGGGACCTGTAGAAAACTGTCTTGGGGGGGGCATGCACATGCAAACATGCAAACATGAAGACATAAAAAGGACCAAAAAAGCGAAGGGAAAAAACCATTACATGAAGCTGGGATTGAACCCAGGACTCTGGAATTGGAGCCTAGGCCTGCTACCAACTAAGCTAAGTCAGGATCTGGCTGAAATAAAAAATCAGAGAGCGTATAGCATACTAAAAAAAAAAAAAGGCTGACAATGAGGACCATACATAGGTCCTGTCACAGGTGTCCATTTCCCAAACCCCCCCCCCCCCTCCTTCAGGCGACAGCCGTGACCCCCCCCCGGGCGCAAGCCAATTTTCCACATGCCCATTTCACTTGGTGTGTGTTGGTGCGGGTGCAAGTCGTCTTCAGTGAGGTGGCGTGGGTGCCAATGATCAGGGGGCTGTAGGCCCCTCAACGCCCCTTGGAAATCCGTAATATGCGATGTGGCCATCATAAACGTGACCGTTGACCAAAGCAGGAGACGTGTGGATGGTGCACAAAGAAAGTCGATGGATTCGCTGCAAGGAAGCTCGACACTGCTACAGCAACTGAACCAAGTGGGCAATTCAAGTCAAGTCAAGGTCACCAAGTAGTCCGAAGGATCCATGGTCGCTTGCAGTATGCGAGATTACTCCAGATCACCCATCGGAAAAGGTGTTTGAGGAGCTGCTGGAAGATATGGTGCATCCACACTGCTGTATGACATTTGTCTTTCACTCTTTGGCCCTTGCATGTGGTGTTTGAGTGGTTGGTGGTTTTCCAGGGTGCTTCCAGTAAGGTATCCAAGTGACAACCCGCCTTGCATGTGCTGTGCCCACGCCATGCAAACTCTGAAGGCTCAGCATGCCACCACGGTCCTGTGCCTCATTGCCGATCCATGGCCCTTACGTGGGAAATCATATGGAGACTCCAACCCACCTTTGGTTTGATATGATTTTCAGTGAATGCTGCGGTTTGATGGGGGGCTTGCCCCCGAAAAACCGCTTGCATAATTGCTGTGTAGTAGCACATTCTTGTCTCAGCATGGAATGCCTATTTGAGCGGTGTTCCCCCTGCCTTTGAGTAGGCTTGCACGACTGCCGGGTGTCATTACCCATTGCATCCAGCAGCTCCCACTCCGTTGGTCCGCCTCCTGTATCTCTTTGAACCTTTTCTAGGGGCTGCGGTCCAGATTGAACCCGGGTCCTGGCAAAGTCAATGTTACAAAAGGCAACAATTACCAGAAGAAAAAATAGACAAACAAAAATTTGCATTCCCTTTTGTTATGCTCTTTTAATGGTTCTTTTTGATGATTAGGAGAAGTGTGCCTCAGGTTGATTTTCTTGAATGGAGGTTGCATGGTTCTTGAAACACCCCTTTTTTTTCAGTGCTTCATTGCACTGTGGTTGTAGATAGATGGAGGGGGCTTGTGGGGTGGAGGAACTCGGACATTTGCCCCCTGATAAGGACAAAATTCCAGGTGAACGGTTAAAAGAAAATTCGGCTCTTCTCTTCATTTTATGTCTTGTAATTTTTACTTGGATGGTCTCTTTCATCACCCGGCGATCCTTCAGGAAAGCCAAGATAGGGGAGAATAGCCATGCAGCCCATGTTGGCCAACATGCCAACATGCTTCCTGGATACAGAGCAAGTAGCTCAGTTTGTTTTGAACCAACCTATTGGGTAACATCAGATTGTAGTTGCTACAATTCTCGGCGAGGTTTTACTTCTTTTTTACGGTAACTCCCATGTTTTACAGCACTGGTCTGCAAAAGGTACGGTGTTTCAGAAAATGCTACAAAAAGTGTTGAGAAAGATTGAAACAAAATTTGGCGGACAACAACTTTAGAAATGGGCTTCACCTTTCTACCTTCCCTTAACTCTTCCTGGTCGCTGGACTCCCCCTTGGGCATCCGCCATCCCCCCTTTTGGGGGGGGGGGGGGTCCCATCCCAAAAATCTCATTGGGGGGGGGGCTCATTAGGGGCGGGGGATGGGGGCTAGCATGGGATGGGAGGAGGGGATGTAGATATTTTGAGGCACGGCAATGGCTAAATTGCATGTCACATAGCAAGGCTACATTGCCAGCCCTATTGGCAGCACCGCGACCATCGCCAAAGCGCCTGTTGGCGCATTTTCACAAGGTTTCACATCATGAACGCTCTATACTGGAGTTGCAGTTGTCGCAAGGATTGAAGGAGGTACCCTGGCCCTCCCATCTCATGGTAACCCCCACCCCGGTAAGAGGAACCCCCCCTCTTGATGAGCTGTTTTGAGATGGGGCGGCTTCGGTGGACCCGAAAAAATTTTCTGGCCAATGCCATTGCTCTATGATAGTGTTTTTATTTCCCAGACATCTGTGAACGGATGTTGTCATTTTGGGGATGTTTCAGAATTCATGGCAGAAGCAAAGACGACACAACATCCTGCCGGTGTGTGGCCACTAAGCGCTCTGCTTTGGGGCAATGGGCGACATTGATTGGATACCTACCTAGTGATTTGTGGCATTCCTAGATATGTGGAAAGGTCCGTATTTCCCGACCATCCACCACTTTAATTTGAAATCTTCGTCCGCCAATGGTGGATCCAAAGCACACACCAATCTTGTAGGGACCTTTGTTTCCTGAATTAGAATATAGAAAGCGAAAGGGAAAGTCCTAAACATGGCTATTCACTTTGTAATATATATGCCTGCAAGACTAAGAGTTTGGGGCTTTTCCTATTTAAGGAAGGCCAAAAAAACCCATTCTCGCCGGTGAGACTCGAATTCCGGGGCCTTTCCTACATAGGAGAGGCCATTTGAGGCCAATCTTGCCACCGAGAGTGGGATTTTGGGGCCTTTCCTATATAGAAAAGGCCCAAAACCCCCGGTCTTGCCGGTGAGAATCAGATTCTGGGACAGCCCCTATACATGAGAGGCCATTATTGCCGGCGAGATTGGGTTTTTGGGGTCATCTTAAAATCGGAGAGGCGACAATTTACTTCGCTTCTAATTTAGGACGGACCTCCAAAAAGCATGTTTTTACACGGCAATGTCAGACCATGTGGCCTCTAAAACACTGTTTCTGCCTTTGCAATTTCAAACAATTCCCCTTTTTGTAGCCACAAAAAAAAATCATTTGATGTTCTTTTATATGCCAAAAATGATAAGGTTTTGGTAGTTTTGTGGTCTGCTCAGTTTCCGAGTGCGCCTACGCTGTACAATCAATGGACCTTCAGCTTTCCGGGGTTTCCCGAGTACACTCAATGACACCTTGAGTGTCAGGAACAAAAAAAATAAGGTTTTGGTAGTTTTGTCTTTTCTAGTTTGGTAACCTTTGTCTTTTTTTTGTATTCTTTCATTTAATTTCTCTTTTTCTATGTTTGTTGGCATGCCCAAAAGTCAATGACGCATTTCAACTTTGGCCCCCTTTGGAATGGGCAGCTATACCACTTTCACATCGTGGTGTATGTGGATGCTGTCCTAGACAAACATTGGTTACACTTGAAAGATAAAGGCAACAATTTCATTCGCCTCTAATCTACCGGATGCGCTTTTTTTTGGCTCCAATCTCATATCAAAAATGGGTCCGAATTGCTAAGTCCGCCATTGCAGTGGTCCGAAGGTGTTGCCTTCCATGCATACGAGAGCCCAGAAAAAAAAACCCTATCTCGGCGGCGAGATTGAGGTTCTAAGGCCATCCCCAGAGAGGACAGGCCGTTTGAGGCGAGTTTTGTCGGCGAGACAGCTATTATGGGGACTGCCCAATACAAGTGACAGCAGTGCAGCAAGGCAAAACATTGAACTGAGTGGTGATGACCATGTGCCTGTGACACGGGGGCGTATGCGAGCCCAGTATCCGTTGCCTCATGGCCCCGGCACGGCACGTAGGGCAGCCCCAGCCCAAACCCCCCTCCCGGCCCGGCAACCAAGGAGGGGGAGGGGGGGTTTGGGCAAATGGGCTTCCGTGCCATCCCCCCCCACAAAGCAATTTTCTTCCTGCCTAGTTTGCAGGGCCGCCAGAGTTGTTGCACCTTTTCCAGCAAACGCTCTTTCAGCAAAGTGATCATGTCATGGGCGATGTTGTACACTTGTTGCACACGCTGCTGTGCACCCCACCGTGCGAACAATGGTACTGATGATTGCTGGGGCTTCGTGGTGCATTCTTGCCCTACCCTTGAGGGGTGGAGGGTGAGCGGAGTTCTAACCCAAAAACATTCGATAACCGCGAGATCACGGTGACCTCAAGGCGCCATTCGGCGCAGAATTGGTTCAAGTGTGTGGTGCACAATGGAGTAACAGATTGAACTGAGTGAGTCTCGCACAGGGTTGTGACTGTGCTGGTTATTTCAAACCCTGACATCATGGCCTGAATTTGTGTGGAATCACAATGACCTTAAGGCAACATTCGGTGCAAAATTGGTTCAAGTGTGCGGTGCATAATGGAGTTGCACATTGAACTGATTGAGTCTGGCATAGGGTCAGGACTATGCTGGTTATTTCAAGACCTGACATCATGGCCCCCTCCCCCCTTCTAACACATCCGGGGGGGGGGGGGGGGATAAAGGCTGAAGGAGTGCGCCAGTTGGGATTTTCGCGTGTAGGTACGTGTGCGCCTTTTGAGGAGGGAGTCCTCCACTTGTGGATGGGTGGAGTGGTTGTCCACTCGTTGGGTTGGGGTGATGAGGGAGGGTTCAGAAAAACTGTGAGAGGTGGTGTAGGTGGATGTTGTCCTAGACAAACATTGGTTACACTTGAAAGTGGATGTACAATAAAGGCAACAATTTCATTCGCCTCTAATCTACCGGATGCGCTTTGTTTTTAAACTCCAATCTCATATCAAAAATGGGTCCGAATTGCTAAGTCCGCCATTGCAGTGGTCCGAAGTTGTTGCTATGTGTGAGAGAGCGGGGCACTTGTCCCGCCACTTGCAAATACTGTTTCTGCAACTTGGTGCCCCTCGCATGTTGGCGCCGGCATGCTCCACACAAAGCCTGTCCCAAGGCAGCGGATCTGGAGGGTGCCCACCACCACATCTGATGTGGGAAATGTACCACAGGGCCCGGGGGGCTCCGGATCACCAAAGATTGCACATCGGCGGTGGGCAGCATACTCAGGCATTTTGCCAGGGGTTGTGGGGATTCAGTGCCAACGCAGTGGGTGTTTCTCCCACCCAGGCCTACCAGTGCTGTGCACTGGGCGTTCGTCTCACCAAGGCCCTGCTGTGAGGCCCAGGCAGGGCTTTGCAGTGGGTGTGCATCCCATCAAGCGGGGGGGGGGGGGGGGCATGGCATGAAGAACCATTTCAGCCCAGAAGCCACCCCCATACATGGCTGCCAACGCAGCCAACTCGGAATGCGCCGCGCAGACAAGCCCAGAATGTTGTTGTGTGGTGAGGCGGTGAGTACAATGAGGCAGTCCAAGGCTATCATCAGTTCTTACATGGCCCAAGTGCTGTCCTCAGAGCTTTCCACGGAGCATATTCTGTGCGCGTATGTTCACGGCCCAAATGGGGGCAGTGTGCAAACGTTTCCTTGCGGACTGAGTCGCATGGAGCGCCGAGCAGCCAACGGTTGACTTCTGTCGACGGCACATGCCCCACAACTGTTTAGCCCACATGGCAATGTCAAGCCCCAGCCCCCACGTGCGTAGTGGCCCTTACAATGGCTAATTATGGCCAAAAGGGAGGGTAGGTGCACCGCGCCCGGCGCATGGTGCTATGCCACTGGGTGCTGACTGCCACTGAGCGTATGTCCAGAAGCAAAGTGACTTCTCCTGAGTTGCCTGTGGGATTTCAAGGGAGGACAAGGGATGCATCACGCCCGGGCCTCCCGACGTTGGAACCCATGTTCTTCTTCTGCCCATCTGCGCTCTTCCCCGCCGGCCCCATAGTGGTGTGGATGACTCTGATAATGACTGTCTGTCCCCAAGATGCCACCCCCCCAGCCAGCAAGCCAGGGACATGCTCAGCCCTTCAGGATGAAAAGGGGCCGCAAGAAGGGCTTCTACTCTGAAAAGTGCTCCTTCATGTTGTGCTTTGTATCTTGTGCTTAGCGAGGTGTTGTGGGTGTTTCATGAGGTTGCCGCGCGCAACGGACGCTTTGTACAACGAACACGTGGTGCTCAGACCGTATTTGTTGGGGGCAGTTGTGTTCACTGGACACAGGGGGGGGGGGGGGGGGCAACGTGCAATGCCAGTCCAGACCGTACCCCTCTTTCTGGCTTTTGCCCAGAACGCCCCCACCCATGCTCCACAGGGGCATCACATATGCCCCGTTGCTTTGCAGGGTCTGTTTTGTCTGCAGCTCCTGCCCAGTCCCCACCGCTCCGCCGCCGCCATGATCCGCAAGATGGTCTCGTGCTTAGTCCCCAAAGGCCGGCCGAGCGCCAGTCTGACGCCCATCCAAGGCCTCAATTCTCAGGATGAGGTCGTCGATCCGCCCAAAGTGCAGTTGCTGGAGGAGCAGCTGGAGGAGGTCACGAAGCTCACGGAGGTGCAGGGCATGGAGCAGAGCCACACCGATGCCACCGATCCCACGTTCACGTCCACGGCCACGTTCTCGCTGGATCTGGACTCCGTCAAACCGCTGAAGAATGACATCGAGAAGTCCACGCGCGCCATCTTGGTGGCCTGCCAGATGCTGCACCTCAACGGGGAGCTCACTGAAGCCCAGGTCTCCCTCTGCCGCACTGGCGGAGCGCCTGACGCGGTGCACGCGCAGCGCGGAGATTGTGCCGTCTGGCCCAAGCAGGCACCCCTGTAGATTGACTGGGCCATAAGGGCTCAAGTGTCCCTCCACAAGGGATCAATGGTCGGTGTCGATCCTGAATGTCCCCGCCATAGACAATTCCAGCCATTAGTCCAAAGGTTCTCACAGGATAGCTCATGTGTCCCCGTCTTGGCTGGGGTGCTCCACTATCGTAAGTACATTGTAGTGACCAGTAAGTACAGTGGTGGTTCCAATCTGTACCTGAGATAACCTAAGCAGATCGTGCCTTCCAGATCAATATATCAAGCGCCCGTATGAAACAGCCAATACGCGCTAAATTCTACTACCTCCATTGCTCCCTCCACTCGCTAGAGAAGGGGAGGCAACATCGACAATCCAGCAAGGAGACCCCGAACTAGGGTGGTGCTCGCTCCCAAGGGGCCATCTTGTGTCTTTTCACATCGGGAGGCGCCGGACAGGGCAAGACGGAGGGATGTGTGCACAGGTCTTGTACCCAAGGGTTGGCTGTCCTGAAGGGGGCATTGTGTGACCGGGTAAAAGCCAACCCATTCTAAGCTCGCCGTAAAAGTAGTGTGAGGCGCGCGCGCGGCGCAGATACTCCCCCGCTGGGCCCGCTCCTCAGACAGCCTCCTGTCTCTTGCCCTCCAGCAGCACTTCTCATGGGGATCCCGCTTCCCCATGTCAGAGCACGGGGGCGGCGTTCTACAGCCCCAAGCGCACTGCATGTGCTGCACGATGGTGACCAGAGGCGCGGTGTCTCATAGTGATGACTGTATGAAGTTTTGACAGATAGCTGGGGGGTGGTCGCATCAGGACTGTTGGTAGCCGCCCCCCCGTGCCCCTGTCATCTACTGCGTGTTTTGCCCTCACCCAGGGATGCATTAGAAGGGAAGGGACCTCAGAGGCGGTCCCAGACGCAGTTAGGCAGGCGGTTGGAAGAGGTTGCCAAAGCGGTTGGGGGCGGTTACTGTCGGTTACAAATGCCATTGCGGCTGGCACTTTGTGTCAAAGGGACAGTGGCTGGGCATAGGCTGGGGGCCTGCGAGGGGGTGCGGGGCTCCCCCCCTTCCAATGCATCCCTGCCCTCACCTCCCCGTCGTCCACGCGGCGCCATCCAGGTGAAGATCGTGGACTTCATCACCACCTGCTGCCAGCAGATCCACGCCATGATGGAGGGCCTGATGGACGGCTGCGACGCCGCCGCGACGGCGGCCGAGATCCGCAAGTCCGTCAACGCGCTGAAGATGGCGGACCACATGCTGCAGGCCAGCAGCATCACCCAGGCCCAGGCCGGCACCGTCTCCCTCATCACCTCCTGCGTCACCCGCATCGGCCCCGACGCCGCCGCCCTCACGGAGCACCTCAGCGACCGCTGCGGCAGGACGGCGCCGGCGCGGCCGGCGAAGCCGAAGCCCCAGACCGACCCTGAGGCCCAGTCCGTGGGCAGCGCCGACCCCATCCTCTTCCCCCCGGGCATCGTCCCCACGCAGAGCTTCCAGGCGGAGCAGAGCTTCCAGGCCAGCCTGCCCTCGCCCCGCCCCGACCCGAGCGCGCAGAGCCGGGCGGCCCTCCAGGAATGAGATGGCCCCGGCTTTTGCCCGCGTTCGCAATCGGATCGGACGACTCTGCCCTTTCATCTGCGGCAAAGGTCGTTCGTGTGGGATACGCCGTGAAACCCCCGAGCGGCGGTTCAAAGTGCCTACGGCGGGGGCAATCAGTCAATCGGAGCCCACAACATGTGCACGTGCCACACTTTGGGGGGGCCGCAACGAGGCAAGGGTCCCGGCTGCACTGAGACACCCCCCCCCACCACCACCCAATAGCAAAGCGCCGTGTTGGACCCGGACCCGTGGGTCAGAGCACCCCCCTCGGGCCGTGCCGCCCCCTCAATGCCACGCACCCACACACCCACACACCCAATGCCACACACCCACACACCCAATGCCACACACCCACACACCCAATGCCACACACCCACACACCCAATGCCATACACCCACACACCCAATGCCACACACCCACACACCCAATGCCACACACCCACACACCCAATGCCACACACCCACACACCCAATGCCACACACCCACACACCCAATGCCACACACCCACACACCCAATGCCACACACCCACACACCCAATGCCACACACCCACACACCCAATGCCACACACCCACACACCCAATGCCACACACCCACACACCCAATGCCACACACCCACACACCCAATGCCACACACCCACACACCCAATGCCCCACACCCACACACCCGATGCCACACACCCACACACCCAATGCCACACACCCACACACCCGATGCCACACACCCACACACCCAATGCCACACACCCACACACCCAATGCCACACACCCACACACCCAATGCCACACACCCACACACCCAATGCCACACACCCACACACCCAATGCCACACACCCACACACCCAATGCCACACACCCACACACCCAATGCCACACACCCACACACCCAATGCCACACACCCACACACCCAATGCCACACACCCACACACCCAATGCCACACACCCACACACCCAATGCCACACACCCACACACCCAATGCCACACACCCACACACCCAATGCCACACACCCACACACCCAATGCCACACACCCACACACCCAATGCCACACACCCACACACCCAATGCCACACACCCACACACCCGATGCCCCACACCCACACACCCAATGCCACACACCCACACGCCCAATGCCACACACCCACACACCCAATGCCACACACCCAATGCCACACACCCACACACCCAATGCCACACACCCACACACCCAATGCCACACACCCACACACCCAATGCCACACACCCACACACCCAATGCCACACACCCACACACCCAATGCCACACACCCACACACCCAATGCCACACACCCACACACCCAATGCCACACACCCACACACCCAATGCCACACACCCACACACCCAATGCCACACACCCACACACCCAATGCCACACACCCACACACCCAATGCCACACACCCACACACCCAATGCCACACACCCACACACCCAATGCCACACACCCACACACCCAATGCCACACACCCACACACCCAATGCCACACACCCACACACCCAATGCCACACACCCACACACCCAATGCCACACACCCACACACCCAATGCCACACACCCACACACCCAATGCCACACACCCACACACCCAATGCCATACACCCACACACCCAATGCCACACACCCACACACCCAATGCCACACACCCACACACCCAATGCCACACACCCACACACCCAATGCCACACACCCACACACCCAATGCCACACACCCACACACCCAATGCCACACACCCACACACCCAATGCCACACACCCACACACCCAATGCCACACACCCACACACCCAATGCCACACACCCACACACCCAATGCCACACACCCACACACCCAATGCCACACACCCACACACCCAATGCCACACACCCACACACCCGATGCCACACACCCACACACCCAATGCCACACACCCACACACCCAATGCCACACACCCACACACCCAATGCCCCACACCCACACACCCGATGCCACACACCCACACGCCCAATGCCACACACCCACACACCCAATGCCACACACCCACACACCCAATGCCACACACCCACACACCCAATGCCACACACCCACACACCCGATGCCATACACCCACACGCCCAATGCCACACACCCACACACCCAATGCCACACACCCACACACCCAATGCCACACACCCACACACCCAATGCCACACACCCACACACCCGATGCCACACACCCACACACCCAATGCCACACACCCACACACCCAATGCCACACACCCACACACCCAATGCCCCACACCCACACATCCGATGCCATACACCCACACGCCCAATGCCACACACCCACACACCCAATGCCACACACCCACACACCCGATGCCACACACCCACACACCCAATGCCACGCACCCACACACCCAATGCCACACACCCACACACCCAATGCCACACACCCACACACCCAATGCCACACACCCACACACCCAATGCCACACACCCACACACCCAATGCCACACACCCACACACCCAATGCCACACACCCACACACCCAATGCCACGCACCCACACACCCAATGCCACACACCCACACACCCAATGCCACACACCCACACACCCAATGCCACACACCCACACACCCAATGCCACACACCCACACACCCAATGCCACACACCCACACACCCAATGCCACACACCCACACACCCGATGCCACACACCCACACACCCGATGCCACACACCCACACACCCAATGCCACACACCCACACACCCGATGCCACACACCCACACACCCAATGCCACACACCCACACACCCAATGCCACACACCCACACACCCAATGCCACACACCCACACACCCAATGCCACACACCCACACACCCAATGCCACACACCCACACACCCAATGCCACACACCCACACACCCAATGCCACACACCCACACACCCGATGCCATACACCCACACACCCAATGCCACACACCCACACACCCAATGCCACACACCCACACACCCAATGCCACACACCCACACACCCAATGCCACACACCCACACACCCAATGCCCCACACCCACACACCCAATGCCACACACCCACACGCCCAATGCCACACACCCACACACCCAATGCCACACACCCAATGCCACACACCCACACACCCAATGCCACACACCCACACACCCAATGCCACACACCCACACACCCAATGCCACACACCCACACACCCAATGCCACACACCCACACACCCAATGCCACACACCCACACACCCAATGCCACACACCCACACACCCAATGCCACACACCCACACACCCAATGCCACACACCCACACACCCAATGCCACACACCCACACACCCAATGCCACACACCCAC
Source organism: Eutreptiella sp. 'Long Island Sound 2002' (assembly GCA_964036045.1). Classification (NCBI taxonomy): domain Eukaryota; phylum Euglenozoa; class Euglenophyceae; order Eutreptiales; family Eutreptiaceae; genus Eutreptiella; species Eutreptiella sp. 'Long Island Sound 2002'. The sequence goes on along the minus strand of OZ038398.1, from coordinate 31,776,643 downwards.
ACACCCAATGCCACACACCCACACACCCAATGCCACACACCCACACACCCAATGCCACACACCCACACACCCAATGCCACACACCCACACACCCAATGCCACACACCCACACACCCGATGCCACACACCCACACACCCAATGCCACACACCCACACACCCAATGCCACACACCCACACACCCAATGCCCCACACCCACACACCCGATGCCACACACCCACACGCCCAATGCCACACACCCACACACCCAATGCCACACACCCACACACCCAATGCCACACACCCACACACCCAATGCCACACACCCACACACCCAATGCCACACACCCACACACCCAATGCCACACACCCACACACCCAATGCCACACACCCACACACCCGATGCCATACACCCACACACCCAATGCCACACACCCACACACCCAATGCCACACACCCACACACCCAATGCCACACACCCACACACCCAATGCCACACACCCACACACCCAATGCCACACACCCACACACCCAATGCCACACACCCACACACCCGATGCCACACACCCACACACCCAATGCCACACACCCACACACCCAATGCCACACACCCACACACCCAATGCCCCACACCCACACACCCGATGCCATACACCCACACGCCCAATGCCACACACCCACACACCCAATGCCACACACCCACACACCCAATGCCACACACCCAATGCCACACACCCACACACCCAATGCCACACACCCACACACCCAATGCCACACACCCACACACCCAATGCCACACACCCACACACCCAATGCCACACACCCACACACCCAATGCCACACACCCACACACCCAATGCCACACACCCACACACCCAATGCCACACACCCACACACCCGATGCCACACACCCACACACCCAATGCCACACACCCACACACCCAATGCCACACACCCACACACCCAATGCCACACACCCACACACCCAATGCCACACACCCACACACCCAATGCCACACACCCACACACCCAATGCCATACACCCACACACCCAATGCCACACACCCACACACCCAATGCCACACACCCACACACCCGATGCCACACACCCACACACCCAATGCCACACACCCACACACCCAATGCCACACACCCACACACCCAATGCCACACACCCACACACCCGATGCCACACACCCACACACCCAATGCCACACACCCACACACCCAATGCCACACACCCACACACCCAATGCCACACACCCACACACCCAATGCCACACACCCACACACCCAATGCCACACACCCACACACCCAATGCCACACACCCACACACCCGATGCCACACACCCACACACCCAATGCCACACACCCACACACCCAATGCCACACACCCACACACCCAATGCCCCACACCCACACACCCGATGCCATACACCCACACGCCCAATGCCACA
>OZ038398.1:31672706-31767706 GCA_964036045.1 Eutreptiella sp. 'Long Island Sound 2002' | reverse complement strand
ATTGGATTTCGCAGTACTGCTGGACTAATGGCTGGAATTGTCTATGGCGGGGACATTCAGTCTATCAGAACCGACCATTGATCCCCCTGAACAGGTTGTGCAGTTTGTGCTACAGGTTGTGCTACAGGTTGTGCTACACACTATGGCCCTTTTTGGGCGCGCGCGCTTGTGTGCTGGTGGGTATGTGCGCTTGTGTGTGCGGCTTCCGCGAATAGCCACTGCAATTCCTAACACCTGCCGACACCTGCCGAAAGCATTCTTGGCACCTGCCAACGCCTGCCTTGGCAGGTGTTACGCTCACGTATGATTGGGATACGTGCCAGATGTTGTTATCTGAAGGCAAAATTATCCCCCGCCCCCCCCCCCCCTTTGCAAGAGCATAGGGCGCCCGATCTTGTGTTTGCGAGCGGTGCGAGCAAACAAAAAATTTTCAAATGGTATGTATCCAGTTGTATTGTATCTCAGTTGCAATTTGTTGCCGGACCACCCAGGTCCAACAGCCCCTCCCCCCCCCCCCCCCCACCCGTCTATTTAAAGCAGCCTTAAGACTGCGCAGTCTGCCTGACATAGTACGACTCTGTACATATGCCAGCCCGGACACAGACGAGAATGTACGGTGATTGCTGAAAACTGTACTGTACAATTGAAACACCCAGGTGTTGACAAAATACATGCCAAACAGGAGCATGCAATGGTATGGGAGCACAATTGATTTATACTCCTGATCTTGTCGGACTGCCTCCACATTGCTTGCTGCATATGCAAAGAAGGACGTGCATGTGTAGAGCGCTTTGAGACCTGCTTGCGCCCCCCTGACCTTGAGCAGTAACCGCCCTTGAATAGTAACCAGGGGCCCTAGGGTACTCTCACTTTCAGTTTTCCAAATCTCCTCAAAGAGAGGTTCTTAGCTCAAGCGCAGACGCGGGCAAGCAAGCAGGCAGACAGGCAGGCAGAAACACACGGTTCAGACTTTTGCAGTGGCGGACCACAGCTACCAACAGTGGGGAACCCGATGTGTGCAGGAACACTCGACCGACCTGCCATCAGTCCGAAGCCCGGCCGGCCGCGGTCGGGACGCGCGGATTCTCGGTTCAATCCTTCTAAGCACAAACTTTTGACACCCCCCCCAACCCCCCCCCCCCTCCCTAAAAAATGGCCTCCAGTTTCAGGGGGATAGAGGCCTCAAAATCAAAAAAAATCCATCGGGGGATCATTTTGTCTCCCAAAATAATGATTTTACAAGGGGTTGGACATGCCGAAGGCAATAGAATTTACTGAAAAGATACTGACATTCTCTCGTGTGTTTGCTGGTTGGGCAAGGTGGTATTATTGGTGCATTGCTGTGTACTTCAATCTTCTTGCATCCAAGGCGCTACACTGTACCCTTGTGTCAGGCAAACCGCGTTCAGCGGGCAGCGTTGTGCTTGCCCAAATTGTGGGCCCCTCAGAGCGTGGTGCTGACTGCCGGTCCATCGCATATGAGCGCTCTGGTGCCGTGGTGACGCATGACTGCACCCCTGTAGCCCCTTCAGATGCCCTTGTGTTTGCATGTTTTGCCTCTTGCCACGCGCCTTTGTGTTCCCTTTGGGGGTGGGGGGGGGTCCGAGGAAACCCTCACTCTGGGTATGCCCCCCCCCCACCCTTTGTGTGAGGATACCGTCGCACGCAGGCAGGCGGGTACTATTCTATGGGGGGTATGCACTTTCATGCAAGTGGGCATGGGTCGCAAACCCCGAAAGTCCACCAAAAAAAAAGGTCCCTCTGATCTCTAACCCAGGCTTGTGGAAGAAACGTAAATATAACCCCAAGTGTTTTCTAAATTTCCTGTGCTGCAACCCCTGCTCACCCGAAACGAATCAAATCTTGTCTACTTGGAGCCACCCACGTGGCGGGTGTCCGCGGGGCGCCGGGAGCCACCGAGCCTCCCCCACTGGTCTGCATTTGCTTTTCTACAGGTGCCTGCTCTGCCATGGCGAAGGGAGAGGGAGAGCGAGGAGAGACAGGGCTCGGCAATTGCCGCCCGTGAGGCGGTGACCGATGGGTCCCTCTTGCACCGGCAACCCCAACAGGGGTGGCGATATTCGCCCGCATGCTCACGTCTTTGCCAAGCGCTGCAGGGAAGGGACACGTGTCAACCACCTGATTGAAGGCCCGACGCAAGACCCGGTTTGTCATTGGATCTGATTGCGATCATACCTGAGTGTAATATCTGCCGAAACACTTGCCGAAGCCCGCCACCACCCGCCAAAAACGTTGATGACATCTGCCGACACCTGCCAACAGAGTTCTTGACACCTGCTGACACCTGCCGAGTTGAGTTGCCCTGGGTTGCACGGTGTGCGTAGCAGTGTTGCTCAGCATGGTCTACATTCTGAGACCATGTTTCCAATTTTCAATCAGGGCCATCGGGTGGATAGGTGGACAACCAGCACCCAGGAGCCAGTCTCCAGTCCGCGCAACCGCAGGAACAACCCCTTTCGTGCTACACACTATGGCCCTTTGTGGGCGCGCGCGCTTGTGTGCTGGTGGGTATGTGCGCTTGTGTGTGCGGCTTCCGCGAATAGCCACTGCAATTCCTAACACCTGCCGACACCTGCCGAAAGCATTCTTGGCACCTGCCAACGCCTGCCTTGGCAGGTGTTACGCTCACGTATGATTGGGATACGTGCCAGATGTTGTTATCTGAAGGCAAAATTATCCCCCGCCCCCCCCCCCCCCTTTGCAAGAGCATAGGGCGCCCGATCTTGTGTTTGCGAGCGGTGCGAGCAAACAAAAAATTTTCAAATGGTATGTATCCAGTTGTATTGTATCTCAGTTGCAATTTGTTGCCGGACCACCCAGGTCCAACAGCCCCTCCCCCCCCCCCCCCCACCCGTCTATTTAAAGCAGCCTTAAGACTGCGCAGTCTGCCTGACATAGTACGACTCTGTACATATGCCAGCCCGGACACAGACGAGAATGTACGGTGATTGCTGAAAACTGTACTGTACAATTGAAACACCCAGGTGTTGACAAAATACATGCCAAACAGGAGCATGCAATGGTATGGGAGCACAATTGATTTATACTCCTGATCTTGTCGGACTGCCTCCACATTGCTTGCTGCATATGCAAAGAAGGACGTGCATGTGTAGAGCGCTTTGAGACCTGCTTGCGCCCCCCTGACCTTGAGCAGTAACCGCCCTTGAATAGTAACCAGGGGCCCTAGGGTACTCTCACTTTCAGTTTTCCAAATCTCCTCAAAGAGAGGTTCTTAGCTCAAGCGCAGACGCGGGCAAGCAAGCAGGCAGACAGGCAGGCAGAAACACACGGTTCAGACTTTTGCAGTGGCGGACCACAGCTACCAACAGTGGGGAACCCGATGTGTGCAGGAACACTCGACCGACCTGTCATCAGTCCGAAGCCCGGCCGGCCGCGGTCGGGACGCGCGGATTGAACTCTCGGTTCAATCCTTCTAAGCACAAACTTTTGACACCCCCCCCAACCCCCCCCCCCCCCCCTCCCTAAAAAATGGCCTCCAGTTTCAGGGGGATAGAGGCCTCAAAATCAAAAAAAATCCATCGGGGGATCATTTTGTCTCCCAAAATAATGATTTTACAAGGGGTTGGACATGCCGAAGGCAATAGAATTTACTGAAAAGATACTGACGTTCTCTCGTGTGTTTGCTGGTTGGGCAAGGTGGTATTATTGGTGCATTGCTGTGTACTTCAATCTTCTTGCATCCAAGGCGCTACACTGTACCCTTGTGTCAGGCAAACCGCGTTCAGCGGGCAGCGTTGTGCTTGCCCAAATTGTGGGCCCCTCAGAGCGTGGTGCTGACTGCCGGTCCATCGCATATGAGCGCTCTGGTGCCGTGGTGACGCATGACTGCACCCCTGTAGCCCCTTCAGATGCCCTTGTGTTTGCATGTTTTGCCTCTTGCCACGCGCCTTTGTGTTCCCTTTGGGGGTGGGGGGGGGTCCGAGGAAACCCTCACTCTGGGTATGCCCCCCCCCACCCTTTGTGTGAGGATACCGTCGCACGCAGGCAGGCGGGTACTATTCTATGGGGGGTATGCACTTTCATGCAAGTGGGCATGGGTCGCAAACCCCGAAAGTCCACCAAAAAAAAAGGTCCCTCTGATCTCTAACCCAGGCTTGTGGAAGAAACGTAAATATAACCCCAAGTGTTTTCTAAATTTCCTGTGCTGCAACCCCTGCTCACCCGAAACGAATCAAATCTTGTCTACTTGGAGCCACCCACGTGGCGGGTGTCCGCGGGGCGCCGGGAGCCACCGAGCCTCCCCCACTGGTCTGCATTTGCTTTTCTACAGGTGCCTGCTCTGCCATGGCGAAGGGAGAGGGAGAGCGAGGAGAGACAGGGCTCGGCAATTGCCGCCCGTGAGGCGGTGACCGATGGGTCCCTCTTGCACCGGCAACCCCAACAGGGGTGGCGATATTCGCCCGCATGCTCACGTCTTTGCCAAGCGCTGCAGGGAAGGGACACGTGTCAACCACCTGATTGAAGGCCCGACGCAAGACCCGGTTTGTCATTGGATCTGATTGCGATCATACCTGAGTGTAATATCTGCCGAAACACTTGCCGAAGCCCGCCACCACCCGCCAAAAACGTTGATGACATCTGCCGACACCTGCCAACAGAGTTCTTGACACCTGCTGACACCTGCCGAGTTGAGTTGCCCTGGGTTGCACGGTGTGCGTAGCAGTGTTGCTCAGCATGGTCTACATTCTGAGACCATGTTTCCAATTTTCAATCAGGGCCATCGGGTGGATAGGTGGACAACCAGCACCCAGGAGCCAGTCTCCAGTCCGCGCAACCGCAGGAACAACCCCTTTCGTGCTACACACTATGGCCCTTTGTGGGCGCGCGCGCTTGTGTGCTGGTGGGTATGTGCGCTTGTGTGTGCGGCTTCCGCGAATAGCCACTGCAATTCCTAACACCTGCCGACACCTGCCGAAAGCATTCTTGGCACCTGCCAACGCCTGCCTTGGCAGGTGTTACGCTCACGTATGATTGGGATACGTGCCAGATGTTGTTATCTGAAGGCAAAATTATCCCCCGCCCCCCCCCCCCCTTTGCAAGAGCATAGGGCGCCCGATCTTGTGTTTGCGAGCGGTGCGAGCAAACAAAAAATTTTCAAATGGTATGTATCCAGTTGTATTGTATCTCAGTTGCAATTTGTTGCCGGACCACCCAGGTCCAACAGCCCCTCCCCCCCCCCCCCCACCCGTCTATTTAAAGCAGCCTTAAGACTGCGCAGTCTGCCTGACATAGTACGACTCTGTACATATGCCAGCCCGGACACAGACGAGAATGTACGGTGATTGCTGAAAACTGTACTGTACAATTGAAACACCCAGGTGTTGACAAAATACATGCCAAACAGGAGCATGCAATGGTATGGGAGCACAATTGATTTATACTCCTGATCTTGTCGGACTGCCTCCACATTGCTTGCTGCATATGCAAAGAAGGACGTGCATGTGTAGAGCGCTTTGAGACCTGCTTGCGCCCCCCTGACCTTGAGCAGTAACCGCCCTTGAATAGTAACCAGGGGCCCTAGGGTACTCTCACTTTCAGTTTTCCAAATCTCCTCAAAGAGAGGTTCTTAGCTCAAGCGCAGACGCGGGCAAGCAAGCAGGCAGACAGGCAGGCAGAAACACACGGTTCAGACTTTTGCAGTGGCGGACCACAGCTACCAACAGTGGGGAACCCGATGTGTGCAGGAACACTCGACCGACCTGTCATCAGTCCGAAGCCCGGCCGGCCGCGGTCGGGACGCGCGGATTGAACTCTCGGTTCAATCCTTCTAAGCACAAACTTTTGACACCCCCCCCAACCCCCCCCCCCCCCCTCCCTAAAAAATGGCCTCCAGTTTCAGGGGGATAGAGGCCTCAAAATCAAAAAAAATCCATCGGGGGATCATTTTGTCTCCCAAAATAATGATTTTACAAGGGGTTGGACATGCCGAAGGCAATAGAATTTACTGAAAAGATACTGACGTTCTCTCGTGTGTTTGCTGGTTGGGCAAGGTGGTATTATTGGTGCATTGCTGTGTACTTCAATCTTCTTGCATCCAAGGCGCTACACTGTACCCTTGTGTCAGGCAAACCGCGTTCAGCGGGCAGCGTTGTGCTTGCCCAAATTGTGGGCCCCTCAGAGCGTGGTGCTGACTGCCGGTCCATCGCATATGAGCGCTCTGGTGCCGTGGTGACGCATGACTGCACCCCTGTAGCCCCTTCAGATGCCCTTGTGTTTGCATGTTTTGCCTCTTGCCACGCGCCTTTGTGTTCCCTTTGGGGGTGGGGGGGGGGTCCGAGGAAACCCTCACTCTGGGTATGCCCCCCCCCACCCTTTGTGTGAGGATACCGTCGCACGCAGGCAGGCGGGTACTATTCTATGGGGGGTATGCACTTTCATGCAAGTGGGCATGGGTCGCAAACCCCGAAAGTCCACCAAAAAAAAAGGTCCCTCTGATCTCTAACCCAGGCTTGTGGAAGAAACGTAAATATAACCCCAAGTGTTTTCTAAATTTCCTGTGCTGCAACCCCTGCTCACCCGAAACGAATCAAATCTTGTCTACTTGGAGCCACCCACGTGGCGGGTGTCCGCGGGGCGCCGGGAGCCACCGAGCCTCCCCCACTGGTCTGCATTTGCTTTTCTACAGGTGCCTGCTCTGCCATGGCGAAGGGAGAGGGAGAGCGAGGAGAGACAGGGCTCGGCAATTGCCGCCCGTGAGGCGGTGACCGATGGGTCCCTCTTGCACCGGCAACCCCAACAGGGGTGGCGATATTCGCCCGCATGCTCACGTCTTTGCCAAGCGCTGCAGGGAAGGGACACGTGTCAACCACCTGATTGAAGGCCCGACGCAAGACCCGGTTTGTCATTGGATCTGATTGCGATCATACCTGAGTGTAATATCTGCCGAAACACTTGCCGAAGCCCGCCACCTGCCGCCAAAAACGTTGATGACATCTGCCGACACCTGCCAACAGAGTTCTTGACACCTGCTGACACCTGCCGAGTTGAGTTGCCCTGGGTTGCACGGTGTGCGTAGCAGTGTTGCTCAGCATGGTCTACATTCTGAGACCATGTTTCCAATTTTCAATCAGGGCCATCGGGTGGATAGGTGGACAACCAGCACCCAGGAGCCAGTCTCCAGTCCGCGCAACCGCAGGAACAACCCCTTTCGTGCTACACACTATGGCCCTTTGTGGGCGCGCGCGCTTGTGTGCTGGTGGGTATGTGCGCTTGTGTGTGCGGCTTCCGCGAATAGCCACTGCAATTCCTAACACCTGCCGTCACCTGCCGAAAGCATTCTTGGCACCTGCCAACGCCTGCCTTGGCAGGTGTTACGCTCACGTATGATTGGGATACGTGCCAGATGTTGTTATCTGAAGGCAAAATTATCCCCCCCCCCCCCCCCCCCTTTGCAAGAGCATAGGGCGCCCGATCTTGTGTTTGCGAGCGGTGCGAGCAAACAAAAAATTTTCAAATAGTATGTATCCAGTTGTATTGTATCTCAGTTGCAATTTGTTGCCGGACCACCCAGGTCCAACAGCCCCTCCCCCCCCCCCACCCGTCTATTTAAAGCAGCCTTAAGACTGCGCAGTCTGCCTGACATAGTACGACTCTGTACATATGCCAGCCCGGACACAGACGAGAATGCACGGTGATTGCTGAAAACTGTACTGTACAATTGAAACACCCAGGTGTTGACAAAATACATGCCAAACAGGAGCATGCAATGGTATGGGAGCACAATTGATTTATACTCCTGATCTTGTCGGACTGCCTCCACATTGCTTGCTGCATATGCAAAGAAGGACGTGCATGTGTAGAGCGCTTTGAGACCTGCTTTGCCCCCCTTCGCCCCCCTTTGCAAGAGCAACGCCCTTATCAACGCGAGGCATTGTTCCCGCAACTTTTAGGCAACTTTTGGAGACGGCGTGCAGGACCTGAATGGGCTGCCCTGTTTCTGCAACGTTGCCACCACAGAATTTGGCAGGTCCGTGTTCTGGTGGTCCATGCAGATGAAGCCTTCCGTTTGATTTGGTGCTGGAGCGGGAGATGGTGTTTTGGGGATGCTGGACTGCTGTCCTGCACCGCGTCGCCACGTGTCTCTTTGTCCAGGCAATGCAGGTCATTGTGCCATCGCCGACATGCCCCCCCCCCCGCCCCCGCCCTTTTGCAAGTGAACACTCCAAATTGTGATTTTCCTGCCAGCCTGACTTGAACCTTGAAGAGGCGAACCCGTGTCATATGCCCTTGCTTTGTGCCTTGTCCCTGTGTGTGCCGCACGCTGTTTGATTGGTTCCCGGGGCTGACCATGGTCCCCGGGAGTGGTGGGGGCCGGCCGCAGGTAAGCGCAAGCGGGAATGGACAGGGGGGATGATCCGGCAAATCAGTATGTTGTGGAACCCCCCCTGCCCTGTAACTACGTCCTACTTTGCCTGTGCTAAATGGCCCCTATTGTCAGAACAACAATTGGTGTTTTTTTTCCGCACTTTTTGGCATTTTGCCATTGTTCTCGCAGGGGCGGGAAGGGGGGTGGGTGGGCGTTGTCCCCGCGTCCCCGCGGAACCATTGTCCTGTTTTGCCCATTACAAACCCCCCACCCCCCCCCACCCGTGTCAAAACACCATCACCAAGTTTTGAGATTTCAGTGGTCTTCTCGCGAGGAGGGGGGCGGCATGTTTGTGGAGGGGCTGCTGGCTTCGTATGGGCCTCAACCGCGAGAAAGGTAGCCTTGCATCAATACCACACGTTGGAAAGGGGCACAAAACCGCAGGGCACGCTCGCACCACTGCCCCGGGAAAAGAACAGGACGAGGCAGCAGCGACGGCGGCTCCAAAGTGCAAATGGTTGAGTCCGGTATAGTGCGCACAGATGTTGAGACAGGAAGGTAATGACAGGGACAACACATGGGCCGGGCGACGGAAAGAAGGGAAACAGTCCCATTGGTACCCTGAGCATGACTGTGTGTGTGCACGGGGGGGGGGGGGCTAGGTAGCAGTACAAATAGGGGGCGTACCGTGCGCTCTGCAAAAAGCTGGCTGTTCTCCACCACCGGGAGTTCGGTAAGTTCTGAAGATTGAAAGGACGTCATTGAATGGCTGCTGCAGTGGACGGGGCTATAGGGGGCAGAATTTAGGTCCCTGGGACCCATGGCAAGCATCAGATGTTTGAATTTTTGAGTTTTGAATTGATTGTGCATGATTCCGCAGGTGGGTGGTTTTCAGGGGTGTTACCTGGATAATCACCGTAATAATTGGTGCTGTGCCCGCGCTGTGCGAAAACGCCCCCATAGATCTGGATGCAGTTGCAACCACCCAGAAGCACCAGCGTAGACACCGCTTATCGAGGCCGGGGCAGTTCTCTTGGGCAACGGGGCCTTGTCTGTGCAGCCATAGAATTGCGTCATCCTCCCACCCATCCACCGTGCATGGGCCGCTGCGCTACAGACTGTGCCTGCCCCACAGTGTGCCCAGGGTCTCAGAGGGGTCGGACTGTCGGGTGTTTGAGGGCAGGAGGATATCTAATACCTAAACGCCGCATGGGCATACCAAAGGAAGGCCACTGGTCCATGGAGTGCCCAGGAATGGTGCCGATGCCCCCCTAGAGACCAGTGAACAGGATGCCCTTGCAGTGGTAAGGCAAGGTACACTAGGGGGGCGCCTTAAGCACGGTGCGCGCGCAGTGCTACTATTTGGGCGTCTGGCCGTGGTAGAAACCCATACTTTGTGGTACTTTGGGCATCATTGTTGTTTGGTCGTAGGTTTTGATGCATTGGGGATCTGGCATTTTTGGATGGTCACCCTGTTTCACCCATTTCTACTTTTTTGCACACATTTTTGCCCATTTCCACCTCATCTACTCTTTTTCTCGGTTGATTGATATGGTGATACACTTTAAGGATGCTCATACTTCCCTCCTCGTTTCTCAGGCCCATTTTCTCCATGGATCTCAGCATTGGGGATAGGGTGTTCTGTACCCGCTCCAATGGCCTGCGACCTCCTGCCACGGTGGTTGAGACGGCTGAAGACAGACTCCTCCACTTGGAATACTACCAAGATGGGTTGAGAGTGGTGAATCGGCAATGCAAGATGGAGTCCATCTCCTTTGCCAACCCCAGTTCAGACTCGCCACCTGATTGCCCTCCATCTCCGCTGCCCAACACACAGTCAAGTTCCCCCCCAAAGGCCCCTCGTCCTTCACCATGCCACAAGAAGGGGGAAGGTCCCCCTCAAGGTCCCCTCCAGTCCAGTTTGGGTCGCCTAATTCTAAGGGTTTTTGTTTCCAAGGGGCGTGCCTAGGGGCTCTTCAGGGGGAACTAGTCTACATGTAGTGCGCAGTGCGCGCGCAGAGTAAGGTTTCCCCCTAGAACTGCTGTTTCCCCAATAACAGTAGTTGTACACCATACTTTGTTTTGTTCATTATGATGCCCTGTTACTTTCAGAATTTTATAAACTATAACAGGGCCTTCAGACAAAGGTGCTGTTCCTTTTGCTGCGCATGCCGAACAGCTGACCTACTTCCACTCCTTTGAGAGCTGTTCCTTCCGGTTTCGTTGAGTTCATTTGGTGGCAGCGCAGCAATATAGAAATGGAGGATGCACTGTCATTTGCGGATTACATCCAAGGAGACGCCCATGGGGAGTTTCGACTTGGGGCGGATACCAAGTCATGGACGCGTCGAAAACTGGTCCTGATGCGGGAAATTCGGGGGATGCCTGACGAGGGGGAGGCCTGGGCTAAGAATTTCGCGTCCACCGTCTCGTTCACGGGCTCTCGGGACGAATTCATCGACCGCTTGGTGGGTTACATGCTTCTGGAAGACGTCACGCTGGACTTCGCCACTGGGGCGTTCAAGAAGTCTTCCTCCGCAGCACCGACAGTGCCGACGCCTGGACAGGTGGACCCTGCGATCCTTAAATTGCTGGAGGACCAGGGACAGCTCATCAAGTCCCTTACCGCCAAGGTCCAAAGCATCACTGAGGCGCCGCCGAAGGACCAGTTGCAGGTACCTGCATTATCGCTGAAGGCCATCCACGATGCGGACACAACCACCAACCACCCCCAGTGGATTAATCGTACTCTCTTCCTCCTGGTACGGCTGCTCAAATTCGAGAATGTCCCTGCCTCCGCAGTCACTATGATTCCCAAAATGTCCGATACCGCGGCTAAGGAGGTCATGCTGGGCCTCACTGACGAGGACAAGAGGGACGACACGCCGTGGACCGACCGTAAACACCCAAATGGGTCAGACAGTATGGACACGTCCGACTCCGCGCAGGTCTCTGAGAGGTTTCACACCCTGGTGCAAGCGCTGTGGACGCTCGTTTTCTCTGCGACGGCCTCTTATAAACAGCGGTGCGAGGGGACGACTGGTTCTTCATCTACCTCTGGGTCTCAGAAGGAATCGGATGTTCGGCTGGAGGAGGGCCTGTCGGAGGCGGGCAAGCGCCTAAAGAAGGCTATGTGACGGCGTTTCAAGATCATCGACGGTGAGGAATTCTTCGAGATTCACAAGAATGAGTGGGTACGCACGACCGAGGATCCCGTCGGCCCATGCAAGACTTGCAAGGCTCGTGGTGAGGTGACCCGTCACTGGGTCTGGAGGTGTCCCTTTCTTGGGTGACGCGACGCGCCGGGGGGGCTGGAGCCAGTCTTGGAGTTGGCGAGTTCGGCTGTGGCAGTGGCACCGATATCAGAGTGGGTTGGAAAAACCATCGACTGGAGATGCATCGCGGCCTTGTGGCGAGAGCTCGGGTATGCGGATCCGGCGGACGATGTCCAGACATGCCTCATCAGCACTTGGAAGGAGGGGACGCGAAATTCCTACGGTTCACACCTTCGACGAATCGCCTTCTTCCATGGGTCGGCACCGGCGGGGGACACACAGAGCCTGGCGGAGAGTATTTTGCTCCTCCTCTTCCGGTCGGGATATCGGCCCGCAACGCTGCGGGGCGCCGTGTCGGCGTTACACGCAGTGTGGGTCATGGGGTGGATACCGCCGCTCCGATGGGAACGCCTCTGGCGCCTCGCCCGTGCGCCGGTGGCTACCCCGGGAGACCGCCCTTACGCAGGCCCCCATGTTCTGCAGGTCATGGCCGAGGCCTGCCAGACTCCGGAGGACCGGGCTGTCTTCGCCGCCGCCGTCCTCTCCTTCAGCAGCCTCACGCGCGTGGGGGAAATCGCGTCTGTCCGGCGCTCCGGCCTGCGGGGGAAGGCGGTGGCTTTCTGGGGCCTCAAAAGGGATTCGCGCTGGGTACTCCCGTGACCTCGGCAGTTTTGCGGGCGAGTGGGCCCACTGGTTGCGGCGCCAGTTCCCTGGACGGGACGTCATGGTCGACAGAGCCGCCGTCCTCGAAGAGGGTATGGCCAGGCTGCTCCAAGGCAGCCCTTACGCTGCTTACCGCTGGCACTCGTGGCGTCGCGCGGGGGCTGCCTTCCTCCGCTTCCGTGGCCTCCCCTGGCGCTACCTGTGCTGGTGGGGACGGTGGGCCAGTGTGCGCATGGCACACTTCTGTGCAGCGGCGCCGGAGGACTTCACCTTCCACTCGAGTTCGCGCCTACCATGGCCAACGAGTCAGGGGGTCAAGTGGATCACCACCGACACGGCGGAGTTCTGGCCGTCATCGCTCATGGGACTCTGCTTACCGGACGAGAGACCCGCTAAACTCCCGGCCACCGGATCGAAGCGCGACAGGGTTTCCGAGGCCATGGTGGAAGGGGACGACTCCGGGGACGCTGTACAGCCGCCAACCGCCAAGCGACCCTCACGACCCGCGCCGCCTCGAAAACCTTCGCGGAGAACCGGGCAGTCGACCCCCTCGGGTCCGTCGGTGGCTACCTCGCAGTCCGCGTCGACCACAGAGCGCCGAACGGTTCCGTCCTCCCCGGCCCGAGACTCCCCTCCTGGAGGTCCGACAGGGGAGGGCGTTGCCCCCGACTCTTCCACCACCGCGCCAGCCCCCGAGTCCGGCTCAGCGGTCAGAGCCGGCGGTTCCCCCCAACGCCAGTCCGTCGCGGCGAAGTTCAAGGGACGGGCCCGGGACCACCAGCGCACCGCCCCCGTTGTGCGAGGAGGAAGCGGCGGGTCTGGACTTCTTTGCATGCGGTCTCGAGGAAGAGGGCTCGGAGCTCCTGTTGAACTCCCGCCGGGGACAGCAATGGCTGGATCGCGTGTCCGAAGGCTTAAGGGTGCCTCTCGCGGACAGGGGTCTCGTCAGGTCCCGGATCCGATTGTTATTGATGAGGGGTAATGTGGTGGCGAGGGATTTGGGGGTTTTTGATTTTCTGGAGGCGGCTGTTGCAGCGCTGGACCGCCTTGAGCCAGACCTTTGGCCTGTGGTTTTTCGTGAATCGACGTCTCCTAAACCGATCCTGATGGGATTATCCCTGGACGTGCTGGAGAGGGGAATTGGGGCGGTGGGTAACATTCGCATCCCGGATTTCATTTGGCATGCAGTGGCCCCTAATGATGTCCAGTCGGTGTCTACGCGCGCGTTACCGGGCATTCAAAATATTTCTCCTGAAGGTTTGGTGATGGCAAGAGCCTTGGTGCGGGATGGCATTTTGACTCGGTGCCCTTCCAACCTCCCCCCTAATGGCTGGCTGTTCCCAGTTCCCAAAAATTCGGAGAAAGCATCTATGATAGTGCATTTAGTGCAGTTCAATAAATAGCATGCCAACCGCCCGCCGTCCTTCACCCTCCCGGTCGTGGAGGATTTGGCTTTCCTCATTGAGCTGCATTACTTGCGGGCGGGCCAGGGGTTTCTTGCGTTTTCTGAAGATGTGGGCCGCTATTTGTGCGACCCGTTTTTGCGCGCGCTCGATGACCTGCGTTTGGAGGCTCCTGAGGGGGCCCCCCTGCTGGCCCGCCATGTTGATCTGAAGAATGCATTCTGGTCGTTACGTTTACCCGATGCCTTCAAGCAGGCCTTCAGAGTAAGTATTGACGGAGAAACATTCGCCTTCGATTGCCTACCTTTTGGATGGCAATACTCTCCAGTGATTTGCCAAACTGTGCTTGGTTACTTACTGCAAGGGCTGGACTTGGTCTCGGTTTTGGTTTTGCAGTATCTTGATGATTTTCTCGTTTTGGGATTCGGGGCAGGCAACGTGCGTTCAGCGGCGGCGCGACTCTGTGACCTGTTGGGACGTGAGGGGGCGATTATCAGCCCCAAGAGCATCCTTGAACCTGTGCCGTCCATTGTCTGGTTGGGTAAGCGATTGGTGCTGTCGGGGGCGGGACAGGGCGTTTTTGTGGTACCCAACCAGTGGATCGTCCTGCTGGGTCTATGGTTGCGTTGCGCTGCTGCCTTTGTCCAGGAAACTCGCTCGACGGGTTATTGGCCGTTTTTCGTGGGCCCTGAGACCCCAGGTGGGCGCTTGCCCCTTTTTGGCTGGTTGGTGGTCACACGTTATGTGGGGCTCTTCCTTTTTTGCCCTCAGCCCCCTTAAAACTGGTTCATAGCCTCCTGCACTGCCTTGTCATGTCGCGGCGTGGTTGGACTCCGAGACGAGTCGATTCCCCTCTTCTGCGGGCAGAGGCCTCGTTTTCGTTGACGTTGCCTTCGATTTGGACCGCTTCAAGGTGGGTCTCTGGGGTCCTGCACTGGGGGGCAGGGTTTTTCGCTGTGGGCAAGAAGTTTTGACGTAGCAGGAGGCAGAGTTGGACTCCCTGGTCCGGGGCCTTAGTTTCATAGTCAATGTGGGCTGGCCTGTTTTCAGGTTGGTCGGAGACAATGCCTCCTCCATCTGCCAGATTGCGGGAATGCGCGCCCGGTCCGGTTTAAAGAGACATAACAGGAACTTGCGCAGAGCTTTCTACCTCCTCCAGAGATGTGATTCGACGGTTTTCCTTGAGTGGGTCCCAGGCGATTTGAACCCGGCCGACTGTTCCTCCCGTATTGACGGTGATTTTGGCGGCGACTTCGCTGCGGCGGGGTTGGCAGCTTGGGACAGGTTTCGGTCCCTGCAGGCCTTCCCCGCCCTCCCTTGCCCTGTGTGGGTTGCGAATTTGCCCAAGGGGCGCACTGCTATGGACCACCAACTTGCAGAATGTCCTGTGGGGGCTGTCTCTTAGTGTTGGCGGAACGCTTCGCAGGGCGGGATGCTAGGGGCCTCTTGCCACTTTTCGGCGGGTCCCTGGGGTCCTCTTGCCCGTAGAGGCTCTGCCTTCCCTGAGGGACCTGACCCGGCACGGTTGCATTTCGTTACCGGTACCTTTTTTTTAGAGTCGGTATCAACTCTGGTGGCCTCTCCACGACCGCGCGGCCTCGTACTCTTTGCCGGACGCCTTGTTGGCTGGAATGCAGTGGCGAGTTCGCTGCGGCGTTTCCCACGGTGTCTGTGCTTGGAGGTGTCATGACCGCGTGGGAAGGCACAACACCATTTATGGTCGCTGGAGTATGGCTTGGTGCTGGCTGAATCACAAAGACCGCGCACCAGGAAGTCATATGGCCTTTGCATGAGTTTTGTTTTGCTTGTACAACTGCTGTTTCACCAGTAACAGTAGTTGTACACCATACTTTGTTTTGTTCATTATGATGCCCTGTTACTTTCACAATTTTATAAACTATAACAGGGCCCTCCCACCCACCCAAAGGAGGGGAGGGGGGGATGGGGTCCCACCCGCCCGCCCTTACTGTCACTGTACGAGTCTCTATGGAGGTGATCACCTCTCATGACGTCGAGGTGCTGCGCACCAGGAAGTCATATGGCCTTTGAATGAGTTTTGTTTTGCTTGTACAACTCTGGTGGTATTGCAATGCACCTTGCCCCCCTTTCCCCATTGGGGATCTGGCATTTTTGGATGGTCACCCTGTTTCACCCATTTCTACTTTTTTGCACACATTTTTGCCCATTTCCACCTCATCTACTCTTTTTCTCGGTTGATTGATATGGTGATACACTTTAAGGATGCTCATACTTCCCTCCTCATTTCTCAGGCCCATTTTCTCCATGGATCTCAGTATTGGGGATAGGGTGTTCTGCTCCCGCTCCAATGGCCTGCGACCTCCTGCCACGGTGGTTGAGACGGCTGAAGACAGACTCCTCCACTTGGAATACTACCAAGATGGGTTGAGAGTGGTGAATCGGCAATGCAAGATGGAGTCCATCTCCTTTGCCAACCCCAGTTCAGACTCGCCACCTGATTGCCCTCCATCTCCGCTGCCCAACACACAGTCAAGTTCCCCCCCAAAGGCCCCTCGTCCTTCACCATGCCACAAGAACCGGGAAGGTCCCCCTCAAGGTCCCCTCCAGTCCAGTTTGGGTCGCCTAATTCTAAGGGTTTTTGTTTCCAAGGGGCGTGCCTCGGGGCTCTTCAGGGGGAACATAGTCTACATGTAGTGCGCAGTGCGCGCGCAGAGCAAGGATTCCCCCTAGAACTCTGGTGGTATTGCAATGCACCTTGCCCCCCTTTCCCCTGGGCGTTTACTCTCTCCCACCAGACCAGACTTGTGTTGTGGCATAGCACCAAAAGGGGTGGTCTCACATTGAGCCCTGCCTTGCCATGTTCCATTTTGTGCCAGTTGCAAGTTCGCAGTTGCAGTCTCGCTTCAGCTGCGGAAAGCAGGCCTGGCGTGCAAGTTGGGCATTGCTTTGCATGAGTTTGGGGACTTCAGTGCATGATGGAAATGATTTCCATGTGTGTGTATTTGGCAAGTGGAGCCAGGATGTGCTCCATGGTAGCAGAGGTTGCGGATTTGCCCCTCCACCACAGATCTCAAGGACCTGCTCCGGGCATGCGTATCTGGGCTGTTACGAATCAGCTAGAAGGTTCTTCTGGTCAAACGGATTTGCACACGCATGCTGCATGCTGCTCTGACAAGACCCCTATTCAGCACCACTCTGGTGCTTGGATGGCCATCCACACACTCAAATACCAATACTACCAAGACGACACACGTGGACACAAAGTATCCAGGATGGATGCGAAAGCAACACGGAAGGCCGGACAACACATTGCCCAAAAGGCCGCCACCGAGCTGCCACTGCTAGCCCGGCTCATGGTGAACATGCCGGGTGATGCCTACAGGCTACCAACAAAGGCCGCGGCAGCCTGTGCAGTGTCGCTATCAATATTTGGCGCCCACATTGCAGAGGCCATTGACGAGTGGCTCAAGAAATTGAATCCCGTGCGTTTGTTCAAATGTGGATTTCTTGAAACTAGAGGAAGATGCAAAAGCAGAACGGAGAGGAGTTTCTTAGGGAAGCAGGTAAAGCCAAATGCACCCCTCAACGAACAACACTGCGATGGGTCACTGACATCTAGAATACAACATGTTCCGTCATTGGTGTAGTTCCGAACTATGTAGGAAAAGTGCAGGGTTCTTTAGGAACTACGCAGGAACAGCGTACAGATGTTCGTAGAGCAACTAGAGGAAACAGAGGCATGAGGGAATGTGCATCATGGCACAGACATTGCAAAAGGAAAGAGATCTTGGACTCACAGATACCACATCGCGCTATGGACACCATGAACGCAACGTCAGTGTATCAGGTGCAGGGGAGGGACTAGGTACGAACAGTGCAGGGGTTGTTCGGACCTACGCAGGAACACCACACCTAGGGCTTCTTTAGAATAATTAAATACCAAGGGGAGGGGGGGGGGGGGTGCAAAACCCCCTGCCCCCCTCCCACCAACCCCCTTCCCCCCTCTCCCCCCATTCCAATGAAGCAAAAGTTCAGTTTTGTGGGTGACGACGGTGCACACTTACTGGGGGTCCCCCCTTCATTGTGGGGGACCCAATTGACTGTCTAACCCCCGTTCCTTGCTCTCGACTCCTCCCACCCTCCGTTTAACAAAGCATTGGGGCCTGAGATTGCGTCACACAAGGCCCGGGCGGACTACGTTGCCGTGGTTCAGTCAGACCTGGCTCAGTATGCCTCGGTCCCCATGAATGGGTGGAACAGGGCACAATTGGTGAATTTTGTCCTTATGCCGCGCTGGATGCATCGCTTGATCCTGCTACCATCGGACAAGATGTTTCATCGCATCGATTCCATGGTGTCGGATTTCGTCCGCCAGCCCAAGGGTATGGAGACGTCCCGCAACCACCACCTCCTGGGGACTCCAGTGAGAGATGGAGGTCTTGGACTACGATACATCTACTGGGCATACCGCAGGCGTTTCATTACCAGCATGCAACACACACTCCGGACTCACCCAGACCTTTTTCCCTTTCCTTTGGACAAAGGTGTCCCTCGCACTCAGAAGCCCCTCCTGGCCTATGTCTCACTGCTCCAGTCACTCGGGGCCATCCCCGGGATATCTCTCCAACCCGTGAAGCGACGTCCCTGCGGACCAGGGCTTTTTGATAGCGAGGACACAGAGGACGGTCGGCTGTTGGCTGCCCAGCAGCCTACAGTGGGACAACCTGACATTGCCATGAAATACTGTTCCCCATCCCCTGTGTGGCATATTCAGGAACACGGAGACACCCCGCCTGGGTTCACGAGGACGGAGGTATGCGGTTATGAGGTATGCACCAATGGGCGACCCCCGGTGGGCAATTCCTGGCACAGTGACGGGAGCAAGCTGGTGGTGACGCCAGACTGCCAGGGATCACCACAGGGATCCAGGGCGGGAATGGTACTGACATGTGGCCCTTTCCAGTGCATTGCCAGGGTCCACGGACCCGAGACGTCATATCGCGCCGAGCTAATGGGACTGTCCGTGGCTGCTCACCTGGCGGCCCCGGGTCCGGCATCACCTTGGACAATTAGGCAGTGGTGGATCATGGCCCTGTGGAACCCCACCGAGAGGCCTCCGATATGGACCTCCGCTGGCGGGTGTCGGCCACCCTGCGGGGGAAGAACATTCGGGTCCGCTGGATCCCAGGGCACCGGAAAATTTCATCTGCCCGTGATGCCCAGGAATTGGACGACATCAAACGTAACAATGAAGTGGACTGTCTCGCCAAACTGGCAACATCCCTCCCTTTGCCTCTCCACAACCCCACAGGTCCGTCCAGCATATCCGTGGGGGGGACCGAGGCTCCGACCCCCGCGAGTAAATGGATTGCTGCCACGCGCCTGTATCAGACGTACCGGGGTCTGCATTGGGCAACCTGGCTCCCTCTGCGGGCGCTGCGCCGACACGTGTGGGTTCAGTGGATGTGGGGTAACGTGCGGTGGGCGGGTTGTTCCCCCCCCCGGGAAAAAACCAAAGTCCTCTGCCCCCTATGTTCTCAGTGGCATCGAGGTACTCCGCACGCACGACTTGTGCATTGCAGTGCATGGTCCCCGGTTTTCCTTCAGGAATGGGTCCGCACGTGGGGTCCTTGGGAGGACATGGCACAGCGGTGGCTTGACCAGGCCTTGCCGGAAGATCTGGACCACATTTTCAAATTGCGTATTCCCCAGTCTTTCATCGACACTGTACCGCGGGAACGGCTACGCGAGCTCCGGTACCGCGTGGCGTGGCATCAGTATCATATGATGCATGCCACAACCCTCCTACGCCAGTCCCTACCCATGCCCCCACGCACTGACGGGACTCGCTCGAATGTTGACAGCCGCAGCACGCCGATATTGTACACCAAACTCCGTCGCCGGGTTGTCTTTCTGAACCCCGACGATGCCATGCTGCGGGCACAGGTACACTACAAACCGCGGGAGGGGGTGCGCAACCTACGCGGCCCCAAGCGACCGCGGCCGTCCCCTGACGCTCGTGCGTCACACTTTTTGCAGCAGCCTCACTCTTACAACACGGTCTGTACGCTCCTCCGTCTCCTCTCTTCTCTGAGTCCGCCTCTTCAGGCCAGGGTCCACGACTATGCGTCTCGCCCGCTCACCTCCTCCAATCCAGGCCCCCACCGACCCCCCGTGACTCATCCGGGTCTCCTGGAGGAGGTTTTCCTCATGAGGTCTGTGGCTCAGTTACACACCCTCTGGAGAGACATGCGCCGTGACCTACAGGCACACCACAGATCCCATACACTTTTCCTTCATATGGCCTGCAAGACCACCGTCTGGTTGCGCGATGCTTTCGGCATGGAGGGCCCCGCTACTGTCAGCCCGGTACCTGTTCCGCACGTCTTGCTTTCAGGGTGCCATGCATGCCAAGGTGAATATGGCTCGTGCCCTGCTCGCATACCATACTTACACCCTCTCCTACCTTCCTACGCTCACGCTGATTACCACCCTCCTAGGGGTGTACCAGCGCCAGACACGCACCATCGGAGGTGCCACTCTGCACCATGCATCCATGTCCCATCAGAAATATATGACATGGGCCTCCATGATGATCTACCGCATTCGGGCCCACGAGCAGTGGCTCCACACTTGCATGACGGAGGCTGAGCGCTTGTACAGGGCAACCTTCTCCGGCACGTCCCGGTCTATCCGAGCTTCGTATGTAGAACTAATTCACTCCCGCCATAGGGCGGCGTACGAATCGGCAGGTGCCCTGAAGCGACAGATACACTCCCGGTACGTCGGCTTGAGTACTGGGCGTCTCTTGGCGCGTCAGTGGGCCCACTGGGTCACAGTCACTGAACACTGGCAGGAGGTAGCTTGGCGCGAGAAGGGTCAGTATCTGGAGAGCGAGTTAGCGGCCCTGCACGTTCTACAGTTGAAGCGCCGGCGCCCGCTGTCCCCCGATACCCGTGTGTGCAAGCGGCGGTGCCTACAACCCCCAGCCCGACTGTTGTCCGACTTACAGGGTCGCCCAACAGAGAAGGCGCTGACCTCCCTTTCACCCAACTCACTGGGTCCCCCATTCGGGAGATAAGCTTCTGAGGCTGCCCCAGTACCCGACTCTGCAGTATGGACCCGCCCGAGTGATTCAGCCTGCTTCACTTTCCACCCCGGTGTATGAGTCTTTCGATTCTGCACTAGGGGCCCCCTGTATGTCCTGATTGTTAGTTCCTGATGGTTAGTTGCTCTTTGGTTTTGATGCAGTCGTAACTTCGCAGTTTTTCTAGGTGTTGACCCTGTGTGGTCGTGGCAGGCCCCACCACCTGCATGGAGTGTACAGTACATACAGGTCCTGCGCCCCCATTGGGCTCTCCCTCTGTGGAGAACTGCCTCACCCGCATCCAACGCAGTGGCTAAGCTGACTTTGCTGTACATACCTCTAGGCCACTGCTGCCTAAGCACACTGTCTGCCTTGATGGCTGAACTCACCAGTGTCGGAACAAAAAAAAAACCCCTTCCCCCCTCCCCCCCCATTCCAATGAAGCAAAAGTTCAGTTTTGTGGGTGACGACGGTGCACACTTAATGGGGGTCCCCCCTTCATTGTGGGGAACCCAATCAACTGTCTAACCCCCGTTCCTTGCTCTCAACTCCTCCCACCCTCCGTTCAACAAAGCATTGGGGGCTTGAGATTGCGTCACTTCCAAACACTTTTGTTTTCCTTTCTTTATCTTTTTTTTCCTGTCAGTTGAACGACGCTCTCCACAGGCCTAGTGCCAAGGTAGACCAAGGGGTTCTTTGGCTGGGTGTGGGGGGGCCGAGAGGACGCCTTGGCACCAGGGAGTCCAAGAGAGCAAGGCAGAGGAGTACCTCAAGACCCCTCCTGCTTTGGCTTTTAAAGGTGTTGCTTAGGGGAAAATGTGGTGTAGGACATTGAGGACAGAATCATTGGGATGCTGAATTGTCCTGCCCCCCCCCCCCCCCCACCCCCCCCGGCCTGTGATCTTCAAAGTATGTGCTCTGTTCACTCTTCCTTTCCTTCTGTCTGCACATGCATCTACTTCAGTTAGTCACTCATTGATAGCAAAACACTTTTTTACTCCACCTGCTCCCCGGACCTTCACTGCCGTACCTTGGGAATGGACCAACTGGAAAAGTTGTTGGTGGTTGCCAGAGATGCCGTCTCTTGGTCAAAGGATGATTTCAGTCAAGTGGTACAGCGGTACAGACAGAAACGGAGGGTGTGTGTAATTCGCAAGTCACGCAAAGACAAAGGGGAGCGGCACAAGATTGACATGGACCAGGAGGCACAGGATAGTAGTGCTGATGATAGTGACGAAGCGCTGGCTCCTGTGACCTCCTGTGACACGGGAGATGAGGGTCCTGCAATGACCTACTCCTCCAGCTCCGACTCTGGCAGTAGCTCTAGCTCTGACTCCAGCTCTAATTCAGAGAGTGAGTAAATGAGACTGAACAACAACAACAGTTTCGCTTTGACCAATGCAGTACATTTAAACAAGATTGTTTCCATCTCCATTGCGCCACTATTGCATGCATAGGGCCAGGGCAAGGGTTGTGCGCTCTTCCAGGATTTTCAGGAAATGTCCATGAATTATGAGCAACCCTCCCGGAAAGAATCACCTGTTTTTACAACAAAAAACCAGCACCAAAAGGAAAAAAACCTGCTGCAATATATTTCGCTGTGCAAAGACAACGGGAGGGGGGGGGCTGGCCAACCCCCACCCCCCCTCTCCCTCCCCCGCTCAAAAGAAGCCCTGACCGCACCTCTGTCTGAGGAACTACACTCATATTGGGAGGGGCGGGGGGCGTTGTGTGGCCCCATCCCAGCAACTCCGCTGAGATGGGCCGAGGGCAGATCCCAGGCATGACATGCCACAACCGGTGGGATCCCCTCCACGCACACAGCGATGCAGCAACAATCTCATTGCAGTCTCCACTGAACCTGCCAGGTTCTCAACTGGTTGCAGCACGCGGCAGACGACAAACCCCTGTTTACGCCAGTAGACTAAAGTTTAAGCCATGTGTGCCTTCTCCTCTGTAGACTCACTGAGTTTGGGGGGGCCGTACTACGCCGACCCCGGACCTGCATTGTGCGACAGAAGCCATTGAGTGCAGTGCCTGCTTGGGAGGTAGGGAAGGAATCACTTAAACATTCATCGTTTGCTTTGCCTGTGCCCTGCGGGCCCCGACTCAGGCTCTTGCATACGCCCTCCCTCCGTCCCTGCCAGCCCATGAAGCATTCGACAGCCAGTGGCCTCAAGGCAACATTCGGTGGTGGTGTGGTTCGCGCTATGAGAGCGGCCCGGCAAAACAAATTATGAACAAAGGACGCCTGAGTTGCAGTGAACTGAGCAAGTGTTGCATGAGGTCAGGATCAGTTATTTGAAAGCCTGATGTCATGGCCCCTGGGCCCCAAGATGTTCGGGCTGGGGGGGGGGGGGGCTTAGATGTCGATCGACCCACTGAGGTAGCGGATCGGACCTGCCCCTCCTGTCGGACCTCCACCCCTCCCTTGCCTCATTCTTACCCCCCCCCCCCTCCCTGGCCGCAGGCTCCCTCCCTCGACACAAGACCCCCCCCACAGGACTGTATTAGAAGGGAAGGGACCTCGGAGGTGGCCCCAGAGGCGGTTAGGCAGGCGGTTGGAGGAGGTTGCCAAAGCGGTTGGGGGCGGTTACTGTCGGTTACAATGCCATTGAGGCCGGCACCCGCCAGGGTGGGCATAGGCTGGGCGCCCTGGAGTGGGGGGTTTGGCACAAGGCCTTGGTGGTTGGCTCTGTTAGCCTGTGGCGGCGCCTATTGGCCTCTCGCCTTTGAACCTTCTGCTATGACAAGCAGGCATCCCTGGAGTGGGGGGGGGGGAGCCCCCCCCCACCCCCTTTCCAATGCATCCCCCCCCCCCACCCCATCCCGCCCGGGTCAAGTCTGGCATGAGGGCAGGCTCATGGGGGTCATCTCAACCCCTGACATCCCGCCGCCTGCTCTGCCAAGGCCCCCACAGCATGGCGTCGTACGTCCGCATCAAGCGCCACAAGCAGACCATCTTCCTGCACTGCGAGCTGACGGACCACGCGCTGACGCTGAAGGAGAAGATCAGCCTGATCAACAACGTCCCCATCGAGAACCAGCGGCTGCTGCTGGACAAGCAGGTGCTGGAGGACGCGGCGTCGCTGCAGGAGCAGGGCATCCAGAACGACACGGTGCTGTTCCTGGTGTACCGCATTGACGGGGAGGAGGAGAAGTGGGAGGACGTCCACATCTACGAGCCCCAGCCCAAGCAGGACGGGCCCGCCCCCCCCGCCGAGGGCGCGGCGGGGGCCGCCCCAATGGAGGCCATGGCCTGAGGCCCAGGGGGTGGGGGGGTGTTAAGACTGCCAGTAGTTGTCCAATACCCTGTTGCAATGACATGTATGATGATGATGTTGCCCCGGGGGAGGGGGGCGGGCCCGGTCGTTGTATGCAACAACCCCCAGCCCCCCCCCCCCCCCGACCCCCGGCTGGACCCCCCCCCCCACTGCCCTCCCCCCCCCAAGTTTTGACAGATAGCTGGGGGGGGGGTGTTGCATCACGACCAGTTTCAGTCGCCCCCCCCCCCCCCCCCCGTGGATGTTGCCACCTCTCCCACGCATCAAAGGTCACTCTTCAAAGTGCTCCCCCAGACCTTTTTTGCGAAAGGCGCCTCAGGGCCGGTGTACGGCTCTTGACAAACTTCTCTTCACTTCTTGTGATCTGCACGTGCTGCGTGTTGTGCTGATGTTGACTCAACCAACACCACCACACGTGACAGTTCATACGTCACTATACGGGGGGGTGGCATGCAGCTGTCGCTGGTACTGTACTGCGTGGGGGGGGGTGGGGGGGTCCGCTGTGATGCATTGCTCTGCGTGTTGGTGGCCTGTGCACTGGCATCTCTTTGTCGTGTGACACAACGGTACCTATGGTCTTATAGGCCACTGACGAGCCACATGCCTATCTGCGCTTTTGTGCTGACCGCCTTTTGTGCCGGGGGCTGGGGGGGCAGTGCAGACACGGCGGTCGGAGGGCGTCGGGCGTGTGTATCCGGAGGACTCAGGGCGGTGATGGGGGATGCCGCAGGGCAGGCACCGCCCCTCCATTTCCTGGTGCAAGACGAGGGCTGTCGTGTGACCGGGGCCTGTGGGGGAGGGGGGAGGGTGGGTGGCGCCCGGCCCCGGTCGTTGTATAACCCCCGCTCCAGTCCCCCGGTCATCGTTTTGTGGTGGTTCAGCCCCCAACAGACGCCAACCCCAACTCCAACCCCCCAACCCCCCCAACCCCCCCAACCCACCAGGTCATTCAGGGACCATGAGTGCGCCTTACCATCGTGTACCATGCACATCGCTGTGTGGTACACAAAACACGGTCAAGCGGGCGGAAAGGACTCACAGGGCAAAGCATGCAGCATAACAATCGCTTGAGTCTGATTGTAGCATAGCATTTGTGAGTGGCCTCGGCCAAAGAAGATGGAACTGCCTCCACACTGCTGCATACACATACCAGGACGCGCGTGTGTGGAGCGCTTTGTGACCTGCGTACGACCAACCCGCCAATCCCCCCCACCCCCCCCACCCCCATCAGACATGATGTTCTGTTTTCTGTTTCAGACACAGTGTGTGTCTTGAGGTTTAACCAGGTTTGGCATAGAGAATAAAGATGCACTTATGCCTGACTGTGGAGTGCATTACCTCTGGTTTGCATTTGTCTGTTTTTTAATTAGGTCACACCCCCCCCACCCCCAACCCCACATGGGACACATGCATTTGATTGGAAGAACCTATGGACTGATGGCTGAAAGTGTCTATGGCGGGGACATTCAGTCTATCGATACCGACCATTGATCCCCAACCCCGTCCACCCCGCACCCCCCCCTCCCCCACATCCCCAGTCCAGACCCCACCGCCGGTTCAACCCCCGGGTCGTCACGCCGTCCCTAACCGCCCAGCCCCCCCCCGCCCAAGATCGAGTGTTTTGGTGTGAGTCGGGGCTGGGGGACGGTTGGTTTTGGGGGGGGCCGAGGCCGGCCTCTGCCCGTGCCAGTGGGCGGGTGTCGGACCCCAGGTCTCAGTTGAGGGCAGACGCCCGTACCCTCCGGCGGCGGAGGTTTGTCCGGGGGGAAGGGGCCGGAGGGCCGCCCGGCCTCCGAACACGACCGGCGCGGGTCCGCCTTCTGCGCGCGCGCGGGCCCGGCGCGGGAGGGGGCGTGCGGGGCCGGGGCCGCGTGCCCACGATCCAGCCCCCCCTCCTCCCGCTCAGACTCAGGTCATCCCTCGCACACCCACTACCACAGTCACTTGTGGGATCATCGTACAACTGCACTGCTCTGCACCGCGATCCCGAGCAGTGGTCTCGCGCACCGTACGCCAGCTCATCTGAGCCCCCCCCCCCCCCAAGTGGGCGAACTCAAGGCAACACTCAGCACTCGTTTGGAAGTGCTGCAGTGCAGCGGGACATCTGTGATCAGTGACCGCCCTGACCTTTGGTCCTGCAGGGGGTGCCCGGGGGGGGGGGGGGGGGGGGCATGTGCAGCTGCGCCCCGGGGGTAGCGGGGGGGGGGGGGGGGGGCTGGCAGCAACTTCATCGAGTTCTGCTGCCAGTCTCTCTCGGGTGCCGTTGTGGGGCCGGGCCGTGCCCCGCAGAATGGCCGGCCCAGCCCAAGAAATTGATTGGGATTGTGCGGTTTGTGTGGCAGTCCCGGTCCGTCTCAGCGGAGGCTGGGCGTGGGCCTCCCAACGCCTTTTGACCGGCAGTGCGTCGGTGCGTGCGAGCGAATACCCGGTTCCTTGTGCATGTTGTCCCCGTGTACCAGTGGTCTGACCCCATGGAGGCCGCTTTAGGAGGCCGCTTTTGGAGGCTTTGAAGGGTGGGCCCCAGCGCTGACCTGTTTTGCTTTGACTAAGCCCCGTGCCTTGCCATTCCGTTTGTGTTGGCAGACGAGTCCGCCTTCAACCATCGCTCGTGTGGATTGGTTTGGGTGTGAGGGATGGCAGGGGATAGTGCATTGGGGGATGGCAGGGGATGGTACATGGGGTATGACGGAGTCCAGTGCATTGGGGGATGGCAGGACTCGAGAATTGCCATCTCTGACCCCTTGCCACCTCAGCCCTGCCATCCAAGAGTCGATGCACCCGTTGGGACGCTGGACGGGTGGTCCTGCCTGAGCCACACGCCCGTTGGTGGGCCATGGGTGAGGGGGCGTTCCAGGGCGTACGTAGTCAGCGGATGATTTTAGATGGGCCAAGTCTGACAGACAACATCACACACTTCTTCGAGAATTGGGGGTTTGGCCACTGACCCGCGGATGACCCACGCCTGCGCGGCCTCTCAGGCCTGACTTTTGGGACATGAGGGCTCAGACCAGGGCTTGCATTTGCCTTGACTTCGGGGGGGGGGGGGGGGGGCTCAGCCTGTGCCAAAGGACCGTTCCCGCTGGACAGTGGGACGGGGCGATGGGGAGGGCCGACGCCGAAAGAAAATGTGTTTCTCTGACCAAAATCCGCCTCGAATGTCGGGCCTTTTAGTACTTCCACTTCTGCAAGACAAACCTTCTGGATTTGGGTGGGCGGGTTGGCCGGTTCAACCCCTGCCCCATTGTCAGGCAGCGGCCCTGAAGGAGCACACGCCCATCGGCGCCACGGAGCATACCTTCATGGACCACTGATCTCAGTGCTCAGCATTTTGTCCTGAAGTGCAATGTGCCACGTCAGACAGGGAAGGGCATTCTGTTCATCGGTTCATTGTCATGTGCTGTGATTTCTTTGGGGTGTGCATTTGGGGAGTGGTCGTTGTGCGCCCGCTTGTGTCCAGCTTACCTCCCGGCGATGGGACTCAGCCATACAGGTTTGTTGGCAGAACAGGTGATTCAGGGAGGGCCAGGGAAGTGATCTGCAGGAAACCATGACTTCGCCGGCCAACCGCATTCTGCTGTCTACCATCTAGAATTATGGAACTAAACTGGTATCAGAACTTCACCCGTCCCCCACCGCACGGGGACCCAGACCTCACCTTTCCACTACAACTCCATTGCAACCAGAGGAAAAATTTTCTTCGGAAAGTTTTGAGGTCGGCATAGCTTCTCGACTGGATACGAAATCCTGTAAGGCGGGGCAAAGCTAGGTCCCCTGTTGATGCTCAAGCCTACACCGCCAGTGCCGAGGCAGCATGTTGGCATGGTGGCATTCTTGAAACAATTCAGAGAGGCTTGGGTGGATGAAATGGAGAGAAACAGTTGTTCAACCATGGCATTCTGTCATTCTGGGTGGTTGGAGTGAGTGAATGGCCACAGAATGACACCCCGACCACCCATGGCACGGCACACAGTGAGGCTTTGTTTGAACGTGTGTTTGCGAGCGAAGCGAGCAAATACGCGTTTACGTATTTGTCCCATTCTGCTTAGCCGGTTTCTCTGTGTGGCAAGCTAGCCTCACAGTTGATACTATGCCCGCTAAAGCTACTCGTGACACTGCTGGCGATCACACAATGACAGATCCCACGCAAGATAGTACCCAACCACCAGGCCCATTACCGGGGCCTTGTATCCCGCGCACACCTGCGGCAGTGCAAGCACGAGAAGCGTTCAACCGATGGAGCGCTACCGCATATCAAGCCCTGACCCGATCTGGGTCACACACTGAGGAGCTGGACCACTGGATGATATCCCAATGGGAAGCTATTGCCGAATCTGCTGTGGAGGATCACCAAATTCGTGCGCTAGCCGAGGCATGTAACATGGAACAAATCGAGACGGCAGAGTTTGTCGCGGTGCTGGGTGCGTACTGTGGCCGCAAAGCACTTCGCATGGACTACATGGATGGCACATTTCATGAAGCGCCCCCTACGATTACCGACCTGCCAGCGACGGCGCGAGCTCAAGAACAACGAATTAACGAACTGACCGCCGCCCTCCAGAAGAAAGATGCCGAGTTGGAGAAAGCGCGCGTTCCGAGAGCCCCACCCCTCACTGCTGCACGAGTCAATGACCTGGCGAGCACCCGAATGAGGTTCCAATGGATGAACACCCTGCTCTCAGCTATGCAGGGTTTGCAACAAGTTCCGTTGAATGCCCAAGACTGGACCCAGGATGTGTTTGTACAAAAGGTGTGGTGCTTACTGCACCTGGAGATGGCCAATAAGCGACAATCCCGGGGGACCCCTGTACGTGAACAAGCGGCCACAGCACAGTCTGGTGGCTCTGTGGAGGTCATCAACAACAGCCCTGCTGGGCAAGCCCACACGGAGCAACGTGACCCTCAGCGAGATTCTCGTAAGCCGGGGCGATGTTTCAAATGTCACCAGATGGGTCACTGGGCCGCCGATTGTCCAGCAGCAGTGGGCCAAGGGTACCTCATTCATCGTGATGGCAAAGAATTTTGGATGTCCGCCACTGGAGTGGAGTGGGATACCTCTGAACCACCGCCGGGGAACTGCACCAAATGTGGACAGCGACATTGGTCGCATAAACCGACGGCTACGTGTTCAGGACGAGTGGTTCGGCAAGTACAGGCGCAAGCTACGACGTCCGACAAGGTTGAGGCCTGGGATGATGCTATTTTCGAAAACATGGTGAACGAGTTTCGCCAGGCTGCCGGAAGTGGGCCCGCGGGCCCACAATGACTCACCGACCGACTCCGCTGCTCCGCGCGTGCCCCCGCAGACCCGTCAGCCCCCGCGACAGCCCCACAGCCTGCCGCCCCCACACTCGCACTCGCCATCCACGCGATCACACACACGTCTACCATCCCGTTCGGGGTTAATGCGGTATCCACCATGCTCCGAAAATGGGAACCCGGTACTATCCGCACCTATCTCAGCGCCCTTCGGCAGCTCCTCGCACATGCACCCCCCGACAGCACCCTCGCAGACGCCATATCCCTTCGGCTCCTACACCTGGCAGCGACCC
This sequence comes from Eutreptiella sp. 'Long Island Sound 2002', assembly GCA_964036045.1. Taxonomy (NCBI): domain Eukaryota; phylum Euglenozoa; class Euglenophyceae; order Eutreptiales; family Eutreptiaceae; genus Eutreptiella; species Eutreptiella sp. 'Long Island Sound 2002'. The sequence goes on along the minus strand of OZ038398.1, from coordinate 31,738,119 downwards.
GCAGGTCACCATCCGCAGCAAAAATACTCGTCTCAGCTATCATTATGTGCCAAAGACTCTCGCTCATCCCCGAAGTCCTCACAGAGTCCCATCGCCTCACCCTATCGGCAATCGTCAAATATACATCCCACCGCACCATCCCAAAACCCTGGGCAACAATACAGCATGTCCAGTCCATCGGAAGATTGCGCATGTATTGGGGGTGGGCCCGCCTGTATTTCCTCATTATGGCCAGCACCATCTACCTTTGGCGAGTGCAAGACGCAGCCGGAATCCAATGGCGCTGGTTGCAGATCCCTGGCTGGATCACATTTTACGACCATAAAATTAATAGAGAGCTCGTCAGCTATCCCCTCAGTGACTACATGGACGCCTGGCGAGCGTACATTGTCGCATGTAAAAGGAGTGACGTCCCCTGGGATGCTGCCGTCATCCCAGGGGGCGCGCGGGAACTCCAACGTGCAATGGCGGACCTCCTGCGATACGAAGAGCTGGCTGAAGTGCGATGGCATGGGTGGAAAAAGTTGGGCGCAGCGTTGTTCATCCTACTGGGAGGAGCACTGTCCTCCCTCCAGCGGTGGGGAAGGTGGCATTCCCCACATCAACCCAGACGCTACTCCCATGCCCCACCCGCATGGCGCCTACCTGACCGAGTCCAGCTCCCGTACCCCGTGGCTACCACCAACAGCCCCGTGCGCGATATGGAATGGCGGCTTGTACGACTATCCGAATTATGGCCGCGTGATACGTTTGCCAAGCCATGCACGGCTCCCGTCCGTGCACCACAGCAGTTGGAACTCGCTTATGCAGCCACATACCAACCCTCGTCCACAGGCCGCGAGAGCGACGAGACACCGTCCATCGGTGAGTCCACCGATACCGATAGATCGGATGTGCAGTCTCAGTGCTCAGAGTCGACGTCGATGGCGCAATCAGAATCGATGGAGGCACCACCAACGACAAATCATGCAATCCACCATGGAGTTACTACACCACCCCCTGCCGCATCTCAAAAGGAGACTTCCAAAACTGTCATGGACATCTATTTGTCCTGAGTTTCATGAGCGTCATTTTCACGAACACATCTGCAACCCCTCGATTCCGGGTCATTGTGGAGTGCCATCACCATCGATATTTCTTAGGAGTCTATGTTTACCCATTTCCAGAATGCATCGTGGGCCACTTTGGCTCAAAGGGGGAGCATCTGACGCGCACACACCGTGGCTATTTGGCAACATCCACTGGAAAGGTGTTGTGTGTGACCTAAGTATGGGGGGTGGCAGGGGGCATCCAGGATAGCAATCATATTACGTGTGTGTGCCAAGGCCACAGGTGACGACAGGTCCATGGTCTACTACGCCAATATCAGGACCGAGTTTTGCCCCGCTACGGCTTTTCCCCTGTCCTCCCTTCCCCCATCCACCCCCCCCCCCCCCCGGTACGATCTGCATGTATGTAGTCATGTAAGTATGCTGCAACGCACCCCAATCAGTCACTCCCCTCCTCAGTGTCACAGAACAGGTGGACCCCAGGGCTTGTCACGGGGATTGCATGAGGCCCTGCCCCCCACCCCCCCCTGTCTTGCAGAAAGGCGCCCCGCCTCATGGACTGGCCAGCTGTTGGGGGACCAGTGCATACCGTGGCCTACTGTGTTGTTTTCGGCATCCACACGGGAGTTGCCGCAGTTGTGGTTCCAAAGGTTGAGGGGCGGGCCATGAGCAACGGATACTCTCGCATAGACCCCCGTGACACAGGCATATGGTCATAGCCACATATCTCAGTTCATTGTTTTGACTTGCTGCACTGCATCGCAAACCAGATCAAAGGTTGAGGGGGGGGGAGGAGGGTATTGGAACGGCCGACAACTGCAGTCCCACTGGACTCCCCCTCTGGCGATGACCACTAAGCCTGGCATGGGGGCAAGCAATAGCTGCGTATGCGTTGCATTCCCCTGGCCTCCGCGTCCCAGACCCCGATTTTGTCGCGGGAAACAAATGAAAGGAACTGAAGGAGGGATGAATTGGGTCATTTGTGGTGCACCGAGCGTTGGGTTCCGGACCCCCCCCCCCCCCCCGCTCCCCTCCTCTGGGGACATGGCTGCGGTACACGGCATCAGCCCACCTAACGTCTCCCCTGCACCTTCGCGTCGCTCGCCTTCATGAGGTCTCCCCCGCCACCCCCTCTCCCAACACATCCCTCCAGGGGACCCCCGTCCTCCGCCCCCATCGCCGTCACAGAGGGTGCTCTCCTCCCATGGCCATCCCGGATGCCTCTCGGAGGTAGCAGGGGCCCGCGCCCCCCACCGCGACGCCCGCGCCTCCCCCACTCACATGGCAGCAGCGCCGCATGCCCCGCAGCGCCCTCCTCATCTCCATCGCCACCGCCCTCATCACCGCGCTCCTGATCGCGGGTCCGAGTCGTGGCCGGCCCGACGCCGGCATCGAGGCCCTCCACTCGCTCTTGCGGGGGCATGACCCCCGACCCCCGGACCCCGGGCCTCGCGGCGACGCAAACACCTCCGCTGCGGCGGCGCCGGGCCCCAGCGCGTCGCCGCACGGCACTGCCCCGTCGCGCGCGCCCGCGCCGGGCCCGTCCAACGGCACCGGCCCCCGATGCCCCGACGCCACCGCGCCTCACGCGAACTGCACAGCCGAGGGCCCCCGATCGGAGCGGCCCCCGCCCCGGGCCCCCGCCTCGGCCCCGTCCGCCGCGCCCCCCGGCCGCGCCGCGGCGGACGCGCGCGCGGCGGACCCCCCGCCCGCGCCCGGCGCCGCCGCCCCGGAGTCGGTGCGCGGCGCCCGGGACCGGCTGCGGGCGTCGGTGGAGGTCTGCGAGGCCGTCCTCCCGCAGCTGCGCCGGCACCGCTTCCCCCCGCGGTGCCTCCTCGCCGACCTCGCCGCCGCCTGCGGGCCCCTCGGCGGGGGGAAGCTGTCGTGGCTGGCCACCTGCAACGTCTCCCGCCCGCCCCCCGGGCCCCCCGGGACGTGGCGCCTGGGGCCCCACCGGACCGTCGTCCTCAAGACCAACGCCCACGGCTGGGGCTCGGCCCTCAACGTGCACGAGCTGCTGGTGCTCTGCGAGTTCGCGCTGCTCGGGGCCCACGCCGCCACCGACGCGGTGGTGTCGCCCCTCGGCTTCTTCTGGTGCCCCGACGCCGCCCCCCACGTCCGCCGCATCGGCCTCGGGTACGACCTCCTGCAGCCGGACTCCCCCGCGGAGAAGGCGCGCATGCGCAGCCTCGCGTACCGCAGCTCGAAGGCCTGGGCCACGGCGTTCCTCGTGCTCCCGTTCGTGCCGCCGATGGCGGACCGCCGGCTCCCGCGGCAGCTGGAGTCGCGCGTGCTCCGGGCCGCCGCCCCGCGGGCGGTGTTCGAGTGCGTGTGGTGCCTGACGGTCGCGGCGGCCGCGTACCTCATGTACATGCCGGACGTGTGGTACAAGCACTTCCACTTCGTCGAGGTGTGGGACGATACTTTGTTTGTTGACTTCTGATGTAATCCTTCTTTGAAATGTCCAGATCTGGATTTGGAAGAGGTTAAGGGGGCGTACCGTGCGCTGTGCGCGCGCTGTGCGAAAAGTTGGCTGTTCTCCACCACCGGGAGTTCGGTAAGTTCAGAAGATTGAAAGGACGTCATTGAATGGCTGCTGCAGTGGACGGGGCTATAGGGGGCAGAATGTAGGTCCCTAGGACCCATGGCAAGCATCAGATGTTTGAATTTTTGAGTTTTGAATGGATTGTGCATGATTCCGCAGGTGCGTGGTTTTCAGGGTTGTTACCTGGATAATCACCGTAATAATTGGCGCTGTGCCCGCGCTGTGCCCGCGCTGTGCGAAAACGCCCCCCAAGACCGTTCCGTTGTCCTCCAATGCCTCAAGCACGCGGCGCAACGTCAACAACCCCCCTTTGTATAAGCTACGGCCTTGTCCAAGCTACAGTAGGCGTAGGGACCGTATTAATTTGGGGCCTAATTTGATTCGGTACCAAATGTAGTGCAGCCGCATAAGACATGGGTTTGGTGACGAATTTGCCCGTTACATGGGGTCATGGACACATTTGTTGTGAGTATTTGCCCGCTTGAACTCACACAGCTCTGATTTTGGGGATATTTGTGCATTATATTCCCCTTTGTTGCACCAGCTCACCGTGCAATCTTCTCCTTCTGAACCTGCGCGTCTACGGCCTTGTCCAAGCTACAATAGGCGTGGGGACCGTATTCATTTGGGACTTTTGCGTACCTTTTACAAAGGGTAGGGGAGGGGGCATTTCTCACAATTTAATGGCATCCCATCAGTCTGTGTTTTCCACCGAGTCCTCCGTGATCCGGGCTGTTGCCCCAGAGCTCACTTTGATGGACTTGATGGACAGTCGGAGTCGGAGCAGAAAAAAAAGACAACCCAAAATGTCTAATGCACAGTCCCCCACAGATGCGCTGCCACACACATTCCGAACGCCTCCGTCACGTCCCCTTCCGGCGCGTCCACACGCCCCCTGCCCTCCGGCCCCGTTGCAGGTGGCGTACCACACGCGGTACGTGCACGGGCCCCTCAGCTGCGCGTTCCCGCCGGGGCCCATGCTCAAGCTCATCGACGTGGGCAGCAACTCCCACAAACCGGTCTACACCCCCCCTCACGTCAAGGGCTGCGCCAAGAACCTCCGGGAGGCGCTGGTGGGGGCCCCGCTGCTGCGCGCCGTCGACGCGCTGCAGGGGCTGCCCAACGCCTCCGCCGTCCTGACGGGCCTTCTCGAGTACTTCGGCGCCGCGCGGCTCTGTGCCGCCGACGCCGGGGGCGTGGCCGGCGCGGCGCCGCTGCGGACGTTCACGTTCCCGATCGGGGGCGGGGGCGGGGGCGGGGGCGGGGGCGGGGGCCGGCCGGCGCTGCGGAGCCACTTTGGGCAGCAGAAGTGGAAGTTCCGCAAGAACCAGCCGTTCGCCTTCGACGCGGGGGACCCCCCGGTGGCGGGCAGCGGCGCGGGGGACGGGCCTCCGCCCGCCCGCCGTGATCCGCCGTGACCACGACTTTGGGGCGTGAACGCTGAGCTCTCGAGGGACTTTGGGGGGATTTGGACTGTGGACTTGTGGTGCGGAGACGAGAGGAGCGATGCGGTGGAGGGGTGGGGCCCGGGAGGGGGGGCGTTAGGGACCGGGCCTATGGACACCCCACAAATGTTTTGTCGTTGTGCATTGAGGACCGCCCTGAAGGACCGCCTGCAGTGCCCCCCCCCCTCCCCCACCGCCGTCGGTTACCCGCAGGGATGCGTTGGAAGGGGGCGGCAGGTAACCCCCCCCCCCCTCCGGGGCGGCCAGCCTATGCCCAGCCACTGTCCCTCGAACGCCAGGTGCCAGCCTCAATGGCATTTGTAACCGACAGTAACTGCCCCCCAACCGCTTCGGCAACCTCCTCCAACCGCCTGCCTAACCGCCTCTGGGGCCGCCTCTGAGGCCCCTTCCCTTCCAATGAATGCATTCCTGGTTACCCCCCAACCGCCGTCGGTTATCCTCCACCCGCTGCGCCCGGGTCGGCGGCCGCCAGCAATGTTCGTTTTCTTTTACTTCTGAAAGGGCCCTTCCTGCGACTGGTACAACACTTTGCAGCGGTTACCGCCGGTTACAAATGCCATTGCAGGGGGGCACCTGGGGAAAGGGGTGGAGCGCTCTGGCCCCCCCGCGGGAGCGGGAAGAAGCACCTGTCTTCGAGGTGTGATGTGCCATATTTAGACGTCTGGAGGGTTCGTTTCATGAATCTCCCCGAATTGCTTACAATCGGCCCAAAATGGGCACGTTTCACTTGTTTGGGCGCCCCACATGCTCCGGGATCATTTTTGGAAAAACACATTTTTGACCCATTTTTGGACCCAAAGGGAATGCCATGCACACAGTGCACACGCAGTGCGCACGCAGTGCGAAGTTCTGAATGTCGACCAATACTCAGACCCTACTTTTGGCCCCTTTTGACAAGTTTTTGGTTCCATACTGCGGGTTTTTTTAGCTTCCTATGCATTTGGGATGTGGCACGTTTGATTTGTCACCCTTTGTTGCCCAATGTCAACCATTTTCACCCATTTTGCATCCCCCATATTGAACTCTCCCCACTATGGGGACCCCGAGAAGGAAGGGGTGATGTAGCCATACATAGCCCGCGGACCTTGAGGAGTTTGTGGTACGGCCTTCATCCCCACCACATCACTGATCTCACTCGCCATCAACAAGTGTGTCGCGTCCACGCTCAGAATCACCACCACCCTCCCCTTCACCCTATTCGCGGTCCCCATCACCCAAAAGACCACGGACAACGCATTCCCCGCGCTCCGAGTCAAGGGACACCTCATCGGCGCCTCCAAGAGCGAAGCCATTGGCACCGAAACACTCGAAGCAAGCAGACTTTACAAGGCTGAGTGGTTTGTTCATAGGTACAGTGGAGTACCAAGTTGAAGGCAGTTTCGTCGTTCTCATGTGGGCTTTGCTGCTTCGCTGTGCAACCAGTCAGGTGACAGGTATTCTTGGGTGAGTATCCCGGCCTCTGCGTGCGCAGTATGCACGCAGTGCCCACGCAGTGCACACGCAGTGCAACAACTTGGCCAAAACAGCCCATTTTCAAGGCATGTTGGGATTTTTGGAGGGCCACAATGGCCACCACAGGCTCAAAGCATGCCAAAACAACTTGTTAGGGCATCCCACGTGGTCCAGGATGATTTTTGAAGAAAGTCATTTTCTTGCACCCAGTGGACCTTGTTGACCCGTTTTGGCACCCACCTCTGTGGGCTTCTTCTTGTAGCTTGCTGTAGCCCAGTGGGCCTGGGTACTGGGGTCTAGGCATCCGTTTGGGCAATTGTAAGGGGGGTGGGAGAAGTAGTGGGGCTGCGAGTGGACTTGGTGCCCTCAAAATCGCGTTTGAGCCACGTAGCCCAAGAAACTTTTCTGTTCTTGGTCTGTTCTGCCTGTTCTTGGTCTGAAGCTGACAACAGCAAGTGTGCACAGATTTTGGGGCTTTTGGGGGCCATTTGGGGGCGCTTCTCAGACATATCGTGGAGGGCCGTGGAGGGCTCTGTGACACGGGGAAGTCAAGCTGCATGTGCGGTGTCGCCACCATTTCCCTTTGTTCCGCCGTTTTGAACGGGTTCTCGGGCGGTTTCAGGGGGGGGGGGGGGAAGGCTGGTTTTGGCCTTGCATTTTTTGAAACCCGGGTTTCCCCCCAGAAACCCCAGTTTGGCTCCGCTGCCCCTCGTTGCCCGATGTGCAGTTTCTTTCCACCGGCGCGCGGCTGGCACAGTCCGTGTGCGCGAAGGGGAGGGGGCACAACAGATGTCATGCGGCGCACCAGCCCTCGGTTTGATCGGTGCGTACCCTGGAGCTCTTGCCCTGCTCCTGCCGCCCTGGCCCTGCCCTGTGACAGCTGCCGTGTTGCGGTGGCAGTGTTGGGGCATGGCACATCTACAGAGCCTCCTCTTTTCTTCCCGCTGATGCGGTGCGCTGGGACTGCGGTCTGCCCCCCCCCAACCTGCGTTCCCTGGATTGGCCTCACGTTATGGGCACGGCTTCCTGGGGTGCATCCCACTGCACCCAACGGCACTGCAGAGGCAGGACCCTGGCCGTCTTGCAGTGATGCGTGTGGGCGCCTGCCAAGACATCAGCCACATGCCTCTGCCCTCGATCCTTCCTCATCCGGGGCACGCGCTGACCCCCCCCCCCCCACACACACCCTCCCCGCTTCTGCTGCGTCCCCCTGTGCGTCCCCTCACAATTGTCTTTGGTGGCGACCGCGTGGCCTGGCCCGTCGTTTGGTTCTTCACCTGAGGTGCCTGTGCAGGGGGCAGCAGCCGCCGGGGGGGGGGGGGGGGGCTGCCATGCGCAGCGACTGGGGCAGCCGACGGTGGTGCGACACGCGGGCAGCTCCGCTATCCGCTTGTGGGGTACGATCTGTCTGCATTGGGGAGCTGTGCGCGCCTCCTTCGCCACGCTCAGCTCTGTGACCCAGCGGGGCGCATTGGCTCCGTGGTCGCGGGGGCGCACTCTCTGCGTGCAGTCACCTGCATGCTCCGGTGATACTTTGCGAGTTACGGGCGATGAGCTGCCCGTGTACAACCTAACCTCTGGTTTCTGCGACCTTCCTCCGCCTCTTGCCCGCTCACACGCTGCCCTGTACGCTGTAGGACTATGGGGCGGCGTGGAGCGCTGTGCCGCCTGATTCTGGGGATGCTCACGACTGCCCTATCAATTGACCTTTCGTCTCCCTCCCTTCGGCCTGTTTGAAACGAACCTTTCACTTGTCGGCGGGGTCGGCTGCGCGCCGTTTCTATTCTCTCACCAACCGTTGGCAGGTTGGCCCAATGGTGCCCCCCCCCCTTCTCTACTTCTCGCCGCAGGTGTGGAAAGCCACCCCCCAGCCACGGGGGGGCAGCCGGGCCGGGTCCTTGTATGCGACCCCCCCCAGCCCCCCCCCCCCCCCCCGGGTTTTGAAAGATAGAGGTGCCGGGTCGGCCCCCAACAAGTGTCCCCAGAGAAAACTGTCCAGCGCCAAGGCGTCAATTTTTTTTTCCATACTATGTGTTTATACTCAAAATACTCAAAATTTTGTAGAGAATTCATATTTGTGTTAAAACAACAAGAAAATTTTTTGACCTGAAGGAGGGCTACAGGAGGGCTGCAAGCCCTAACAGCAACCCTAGCCCTAACCCTAATCAAGACTGAATATTGGGACCGAGCTGGTGGGGGAGGGAACATTAGATATGAATGGTGAGGGACACCAATGAGTTACACATTGAAGGCCGTTGACAGGGTGGAATCAGCTTGCAAGTGATCCCCTTCACCACAAGGCCCACTTTCAAGGCTTTTGTGGACTTGTGAGGGGCCAAAATGCCCCAAAATGGGCTCAAAATAGGCTCATTTCACCCGTTTGTGCACCCCAAAGGGTCTAGGATGAGTTTTGGAAAAATGCGTTTTTGACCCATTTTTGACCCATTTTTGGTCCCAAAACAGCGCATCTTCAAGGCATTTTGGGATTTTCGGAGGACCAAAATGGGCCACCCCAAGCTCAAAACAGTCCAAAAACACTTGTTTTAGCATCACACATGGTCTAGGATCATTTTTGAGAAAAGTCATTTTTCTGCCCCTATTGGACCCTATTGACCCATTTGGGCACCCACCTGTTTGGGCTTGAGCTTGCAGCTTGCCGCAGCCTACTGGGCTTGGGTACGGGGGTCTAGGCGTCCATTTGGGCAATTTTGAGGGGTGGAAACCACAAAACGAGGGGGGTTGCGGGTGGATTAGGTGCCCTCGGAATCGCGTTTTGAGCCATGTAGCCAAAGATATGGCCTATTCTTGGTTTGTGGCTGTCGCCAGCCAATCTGCACAAAATTTGGGGCTTGTGTGGGGCCTTTTTGGGCCGTTTCCGGGACATATGGTGGAGTCAGAGGGCCGCAAATGGCTCGTTGACACAAGAAAGCCAAGCCGCACATGAAGTGCACCCACCCTTTCCCTTTCCTTGGCCGTTTTGAATGGGTTCTAGGGCTCTTTTGGCCCAAAAATGGCTGTTTTTGGCCCTAAATTGCAGTTTTTGAAACTGAGGTCCGCCACTTGCGACACCCATTCCCGGCCGCCACCGTTGAGTTTCTGGCTCAAACTTTGTGTGGTTGTCCCTCACACCCATAGGTATCATCCACCAAAATTTCAGCCGAATGTGAAGCACCACGACGGATGTCTGATTTTTCCCCATTTCGCGCGTGCTGCTTGCTGCTTGTTGCTGCTTGCTGCTTGCTGCTTGTTGCTGCTGCTGCTAAACCTGGTAGGTCCACCCTAGACCCTAAAAAGGGTTATAAAACCAAGACTGGTTCCACCAGCTCGGTGACCCTAACCCCTAACCCCTAATCCCTAACCCTAACCCTAGGGCTAACCCTAACCCTACCCTTAACCCTAACCCTAACCCCCCCCCCCCTCACCCCTGGCTGGACGCCCCCCTGACCCCCCGGCCAGACCCCCCCCGACCCCCGGCAGGAACACCCCCCCCCCCGACCCCCGGCAGGAACACCCCCCCCCCCCCCCCGGACCCCCGGCTGCCCCCCGAGTTTTGAAAGATAGTTGGGGGGTGGGTCGCATCAGGACCGTTGGTAGTCGCCCCCCCCGTGCCCCCAGCGCACCGTAGCCCTGCTTGTCCCCCCCCCCCCGTAGCGTTTGGCTCCTGCCAATCCCAATTTAGACTGGTACGGCCGGTGGTGACAGGTTGTGGCAGGGCGGGGCCGCGCACTCCTGCCCGTCAGATGGTTGTTCGATTTGTACTGTGCTTGTGTCGGGAGAAGATTGGGGTCACCGGAACCAGCCAAACTTGAGTCGGCCACTCCCAACACCCGTTTCCGGCCGCCGCCGTTGAGTTTTGGGCTCAAACTTTGTGTGGTTGTCTTCCACACACGTAGGTATCATCCACCACAATCTCACCTGACTCCAAAGCACCATGACTGGGTTGTCATTTTTGCCCATTTCGTGCGCTTGCTCCGTTGCTGATGGTGCTGCTTGCTTCCTAAACCTGGAAGGTCCACCCTCAACCCTAAAGTTATTAAACCAAGACTGGTTCCACGAGCTCAGTGACCCTAACCCTAAGACCAACTTCAACCCATGTTGAGCAACTCCCGGGTCATGTTAGGTACATGTCATGCACATGCATGCATTTTGGACATCCTCGCAGTAGGCATGGACACAATTCTGCTTCCGCCTGTAGGTATCTTAGACCTGTGACCTTGTCAACTAATGAGGGCTTTTGGGGAGGGAACAGTCTGTGTGCTAGTCCGATTCCACGTTTTCTTCTATACCGACACCGTGACCAATGGCAGGCCTTGACCTTGTGGTACCCCCCACACACACGGGGTAAGACACTATGCCCATCCTAGGATGCAAAATGATGGTTTTGGGGGCCCTCAACTCTGCGTTGGGTCATCTGTGGCCTATTTGAAAGTCGTGGAATGGCTAATTCCATTGAAAACAACACAGGAGGATGTACACACCCATGCACACGGGGCGACAGGGGTGGGGCAAGGCGCACGACTCGTTCCTCCCGCCACCCCGCCGCAGCTGTTTTGGTAGGGATAGGTCATACCCAACCTCTGCCAGAAACCGACCCTATCACTGACCCATGACCTTGCTACGTGTACTCTCCATGGATATTTGGTGGAACTTCGGTCACGAGTTGAAAAAAAAACGATACACATTGGGTGACTGAAAATTGCGCATTTTTGGTGACCCTTGTCAACCCGAGGGAACCCTGTGTGAGGCTTAGAAGATAATTTTGTGACAATGGGGCCACCTATAAACCCATGGGGGCCCACATAGCATCAAACAAGCCATGCTAGTGGTGTGCATTGGCCCGCAAAAGCACCAACTTGGGGTTAATTGCAATTGAGTTCGCCCACAATTGCCACTATGTGCCGGGCTCCACCCCATCTATGAAATCAAAGCCTTAAACCGTCATGAAATCATTATCATGAAGGATGAAATTATCCCGTGATTAATTTTGTTCATTTTGGTCCGTCAACCCTCCCCCCGTTCCCCCCGCTGGGTGGCGATTTTTGTGGCAGGCGGGGTGGGGGTGGGTGTCAAAACTTAGTTGGCCTATTGCAGCTATTATGCGTGGGGCGCACCTAGGTGTGGGGCAACATTTTTCTTCCACATGAACCCCCTTGACCGGTGGCTGGGGTCCTGGATTCTATCTCTAGGTAGCTAGAGTCCATGCCCCTATGGATCCCTGGCTAGTGGGGACTAGTGCATTCAGCCTTGCATAGGATGATAGTCCAGTGGAAAATTGATCGCTCACCAAAATTGTCTACAAGACAACACCAAGGATGGGATTATCCTCAAGCTTGGGACCACCATGAGAGCAATGATAGTTGTGCATCACGTGGCACAGGCCCCACCTCAAACGCACATTTGACCAAATCTGTGCATTAACAAGCGTGGAGCAAGTGCAACTCTCCACAACGTTTCTAGAATTTGACGTTGACTTGTCCGCCCGCCTTGACCAGCACAAGTTTTGGAAGATGGTACAGTACTTCCATCCCTCCATCGACACTAGAGAAGTGGGAAGAAGAAGAAGGGCCCCACGCCTGGGGAGCCTGTTCAGCTTTTCCACATGCAGCGGGTCCGCAACAAGGGCCTCTACTCTGCAAAGTGTTAATTGCAGGCCTCCACAACATTGTACATTGAATGGGTATCTTGTGCCTGGGGACGTGTTACCGCTGTTTCACAATATTGTCGCCGGCACCAAACGGTGCGTCCAACGAACACTTCCCGTTTGGACCGTAGTAATTTGGGACCAAATTGTTCGTTGGACACGGGGGGGGGGGGTACTGAATTAGGTACTGGGCTCCAGAACCCAGGTTTCCCCAGAAACCCCAGTTTGGCACCACTGCCTCTCTTATCCACAGTGTGCAGTATATTTCTATGTACTGTATGATCACCAGGATTCCACCTGCGGGCCCTTCCCCGGCGGATGCCCTCGACCCAGCGGAGGCCGAATTGCGTGACAGGGCACCGGGGGCGGCAGCCAACGTATCCGGGCCGCAGGAGGAGCACACCCAGCCGCCACGGGCAAGCCATGCGGGCACGGCGATGTGGGCGGCCCTGAATCTGGTGTACGGGCTCGCCGTGCAGCCTGCCCCGTTCGCCTTGAAGCTGCTGCTGCAGGACTTCAGTGCCGCCGCACAGTCATCCGCTAAGAGCGCGGCTGCGGAGGTCCCACTACGCGCGGCCGGTGGCACGGTGGACGGTGGCCTGCTGCGGGTGGAGCGCACCGGCGCAATCGGCGCCAATGGGGCCGCAGCGCCCCGCAGCGAGCAGGATGCCGCGATGACTGACCAGCAGCTGCTGAGCGTCACGGCGCCGCGGGATGTACATGTCGGAGACTCAACGACGGCGGCGGCGGCCCTGACGACTACCTGCTGTGGCCCTGAGCGCGGCAAGAGTCTGGTCCCAGTCGCTGATGCCTCCGAACCTGACTACCTCGAGGGTGAGTACCCTGATGACTACGGCTGGGGCGCCGCCGGTCTGACCGCTGACCCTGGCACCTTCGCCGCGTACCGTGAAGCCGCGTTGATCCACGCTCGTCGGGCAGAGTTGGGCATCCCGGGCTCCTTGACCCCTGGGTTGGTGGCCAAGTGCACTGCTGTGCAGGTCGATGAGCCTGCGTGGCTCGAGCCTGATGCACAGGTCTTCCCTGGGGGCGATCTGGAAATGGCTCTGGCTGACGACCCTGACACTGTCACTGAGCTGCAGCTGAGGGAGGTCAAGAACGGGCGCTTGGCTGGGACCTCCATGTTCGGACACTACGTGCGGGCCGCCGCAACCGATGGTCCTGTTGCGAGCTGGACCACCCACGTCGCCCTAGCCACCCTCTATGTCTACCTGATTCTGGCTGACGACCCTGACACTGTCACTGAGCTGCAGCTGCACGCGGTCAAGAACGGCCGTCTGGCTAGGGCCTCCATGTTCGGACACTACGTGCAGGCCATCACGACCAGTATGCAGATCGATGCACCTGTGTGCTTCAAAGCGGGAGTTCAGAACTTCCCTGAGGACGGTCTGGACTACATTAACGGATCCAACCTGGTGCGGGCCCGGTCCTCCCGTACTAGAGCGACCTGCCAATCAGTCCTGATGGGTGCCTTTAAAGCCCAGGCTTCCCCAGAAACCCCAGTTTGGCACCACTGCCTCTCTTATCCACAGTGTGCAGTATATTTCTACCACGACCACGTCGCCCTGGCCACCCTCTGTGTCTGCCAGGAGAAGGCCACAGTACCGAATGCCACCGTGGCGGCCCTCCAGGACTCCGCGGACTTTGCAGTGCAACTGCATGGGATCCTGCCACCCGCTGGCTTCGTTGACCCTGCTGGGCTGTACAGGATGCAGCACCTTAATAAGCTGGCGTATGCCCATGACGCGGAGTTGCAACGTGGGCGTCATACGGTGCTTGCGGCGCTGGGGTTCACGCTTGCCGGAGCATTCCACCCTGTCTTCCCAGGGGGCGTTGCTCCCCCTAATATCTCATCTGAGAAGCAGCTGCAGTCCCACGCAGCGACGCCCAGGCACATGCAGGCCGGCACGACAACACCAGCACGACGGCACGGATACGCCCAGGAGTGGCCCGTACAGTAATGCAGGTGGGACCGGAGGCCGCGTACGCGCTGGCAGCAAGTGCCGAAGCGCGCAACGGGCGGCAGGGTGCGGCGACGGGGCCAATGCGCGTGCCGAAAGGCTTGGCGAACCCAGGGCTCCCCGGAAGCAGCAGCATGGTATCGCAGCCCCCCCTCCCGGATGACGCCGCCGAACACAATAACCCCGAGCCAGTCCGACACGTCTTCGTTAAGGCTATGACGGGGCGTACCATGGCGGTCCGCATCCACTCATGGCACGACCCCATCAGCACCATCGAGGAGCACGTGCGACGCAGGCAGGGTGCGCCGGCAGGCCTGTATCGGCTAGTGTTCGCAGGCAAAGCGCTGACAAACAGCCACTGGACCCTGACCCAGTACGGCATTGGAGAGGGCTCAACGCTTGAGGTGCTGGGCCGATTGAGGGGCGGTATGCCTGCCAAGAGGGAAACAAGCGGACAAACCAACGGGGACGACAGCATGGACACCACGGAAGCGCCGCAGCAGCCGCAAGCAGCGAATTCGTCCCTCCAGGCGTGGGCGAAGTGGGTGCAGGGCCCGTACCAAGCCTTGCTCAGGAGCGCCCACTTCGCGCAGCAGTTGGACGAGTGGGAACTCGCGTTCCTCGAGGCCCTCACCGAACAGGAGATACCGGAAGGAGCAGTCGCCGCGATGACCACGCGGGCGGGCATGGCCCTCAACGCGGCCGAAGCCACCAGAGCCATGGCAGCTTACAAGGGCCGCAGGTCCCTGCAACCGGATTTCATCAACGGCGTCTTCAGGAGAGTACCAGGGCGCGACCCCGACACCAACATCGCGGAAGCCCCGCCCAGCCCGCCGCCGCCGCAGCCACATCCCACCGTACTCGAATGGGCCAGATGGGTCGCAGGACCGTACGCAGCCATCGAGAGCCGCAGCACGTACGCCAGCGACCTCGACAAGTGGGAGGTGGACATGGAGGAATACCTAATGGAGGCTGAGGCTACACAGGAGCAGTTGGCCATGATTGTGAGCGCAGCAGGTATGAATATGGATCGCACGGCGACGGTACGGGCTCTGGGGGCGTACGCAGCGCGAAAACACCTCAGACCCGATTTCCAGGAGATGCGCTTCAAGAATTTCCCCCCGGCAGGAGCAGCAGCCCAGGCGGAAGGAAACATCACCTCCGACCAAGGCAGGATGCGCGAAATCGTCGCACTCCTGTCAGAGCAAAAGCTCGAAGTGGAGCACATGAGGCAGTCCATGATACCACCACTAACGGCGAATGCCATTGACCGCTTCCTGACAGAAGCCCTGCCCTACGCCTGGATGACATCCCTGGGAGCGGCACTGAAGGAGATCGCCCTGGAGGACCCGTCGGGCGCATGGACCAAGCAGCCGCTGCCTGCCACGGTGTGGAGGGTGCTGAACGAGGAGCTGCGAGCCAAGCGCCAAGGCCGCCCATCAGCACCAGCCGTGCCAGCCAACCCAGTGGCGCCAGCCATGTGCATAACAGCGCCGCATGCAGCATCAACGACAGGATCAGGCACGGTATGTTTCCACTGTGGACAGCGAGGACATATTGCACGTGTGTGCCCCTACAAGCAAGCAGGGGGCCAAATGCAGCAGGTGGGCCAGCACACCCTCTGGGTCAACAACAACCAGGCCTACGACATGAACGGACCGCCCCCCGCGCCGTGCAACAGATGCGGCCAGTGGCACTGGGCCCAGTACCCCTGCCCCCAACCAGCACAGGCACCTCCAACCGCCCCCGCTGCACAGCAACCACCAACAGCCCCTGGCCAGCAACAGGTCGACTGGGGAGCCGCCCTGCTCCAGCTCCTGCAGCAGCAGGGTGGCCCGACATCCTCTGCCTGAAGCGCACGACCCCCCCCCCCCCCAGCCCCCGCACAGCCCCCGGCACAGGCCACAGTCGTCGTCACAGTGGCCCAGGCGTGGGACGCATACCGCGCAGCACTACGTGCAGGCCTGCGCGACCACCACGCCGACACACTGGCGTTCGCGGTCAGAGCGTTCGCCAAAGGCACCAGAGCCACATACCTCTGTGCAGTACGCGGCACCCTGCGAGGCACCGACTACGACGACGACGTCCAGATGGCTATCGACAGCCGCCTCCTGCTCCTGGGACACAGACGGCGGGGCGGCTCTGTGGCGCGCAACACCGTCTCTGGGTTCCAAATGTTGGCCAAGCTGCAGCTCATCCCAGAAGTGGTCACAGAGCGGATGTGGCTGCAGGTCCGGGCCATCGACAAGAGCACTGCGCACTTGGCCCGACCGCGCGTATGGGCCACAGGAAAAGACCTCGAACGGCTTGGTAGGTGCCGCCACCACTGGGCGTGGGCTCGCACCTTCTTCGCGGTGGCATGCGCCGCCGTGTTCGCGCTCCGCGTCGGGGACGTTGGCAGTTTTACCTGGGACGGCATTGCCACTCCCCACCTCCTCACGTTCTGGGACCAGAAGGTCAATGCTGAGTGGGTCACTGTCCCTCTCAGCCCATTCCTCGAGAAGTGGAGAGCATACATACACCGCTACAAGAGGCCAGACCACCTGCCCACCACCCCACTCTTCCCCGGCGACGGTTTTGCCAGCAAGTGCCTACACGACATGCTCGAAAACACCCCCAGCACCCACATCACCTGGCACCCTGGAAGAGGTTCGCCGCTGCAGCGTACATATGGCTTGGGGGCACCACGACTGGACTCCAGCAATGGGCACGATGGCACTCCCCGAAGCAAGCGTGTCATTACGCCAAGCATCCCCCAACGTGGTCCCTCCCTGACACGCTATGCCTGCCCCTCCCGGCCCGCTTCACAGGTTCCCCGGCTCGAGATATCGACTATGGGGTCATCAGCACCAAGGACTTGTGGCCACGTGAAGCTTGGAGCCCATCCACGCACCGCCCACGCCGCACAGCACCGCCGCCCGCACACGTCACCCACAATCCGCACTTCCACAACGACGACTCGTCCAGCTCAGGAGAAGAATCGGCGGACGCTGATGCGCAGCACTGCCCGCAGCCAGCGAATCAGCCCCAAGGCCCGCGTTCACAAACGGAAGATGCGACAGCGGGTACGTGCCAGGCAATGCAGGGGAGCCACACCGAACCCCCACTACATCATACAGCAGATACTCAGCGACCTGTGCGCGAAACGCAGCAACGCGGCGCCGAGCAAGATGGGCACAAAGCGGAGGGCATGGCACACAGCCCAGATAATCCTGTCCCAGGGTGTCCCACGAGCAAACGTGATACTGCAGGTCAGCCAGCTGCGAGGCCCCAGGACGAACCAGAGTCGCCACCACAGCCAGGCCCCAACACTGCCGACACCCCAGGTGCTGTCACTGCCCACCAGCGAGGCCTGCAAGAGGTTGAACGACAGTTGTTCGGCACCCCTCAGGCACAGCCACACGACGCCCCAATGGCACACCCGTCAACACCGGCAGGACCAACCTCGCCGCGCCCAGGTGGCCCAGCAGAAGCCGAAGGCGGTGCTGCGATGGCGATCGACGCCGAAGCCGCGGCGCCGCAAACACCGGCCGACAACCCAGAAGCGCCACCAGACGTCCCCCAGCAGCACGACCCCAGCCAGTCCCCGCCACAAACCAGCCCACAGCAGCTCCCCGCAACGCCAGTCACACCCGCCAGCAGCGCCACTTCCCCACAGGGACGCAGCCCAAACACGGCCACACCAGACACAACCCAGCCGCCCCACCCAGCCAAACGCCCACACGAGCCCACTGGAGTTACCCCAGCTCCGCAGAGGAAAGCAAGACCGCCGAACCCGCCAACGCCAATACGCACCCCACCCACCCTCCGGAACAACGCCGAAGGTGACGCTCAGCCACAGCACGACCATGCCCCATTTTGGGGGTACGATCTCCTCGCGCCTCGGAAGGGCTCACGGTACCTGCTCTGGCAGCCGGGACCCGTGCCACTGCCACAAGTGGACCCAGCCACCGCATGCGCCCGCTTTGGAGCAATTGCAGCACATGATGCGGCGGGCTGCCCATCGCATGTCGCTCAAAGGGCCCCCTTTCAGCCTTATCTTGTCCTTGCTCAGGGACCTGGCGATGCTGGCGATGAACCGGGCATGGGATCGGGGACTATGGACCACGACCACTGAGCACATCACAGCGGTCATGGCTGTGCTGGCGGACCGTGACCCTCGTGAGGAAGACATCTCCCCGCCATCCGACACCAGCCCCAAACCCAAGCAAACGCCCGGTGACCCGCTGCCCCTGCATGTAGCGCAGAAGGGCATTGGAGCAGCAGGCGCCATACCCATCGCACCGGAGACATGGCGGAAGCACAAGCCTACAGAAATGGAGCGGGCGCTGCGTGTAGTCCCGGACATGGGGGACTCCGACGACGAGGCCTTGGCGGCGCTGGCCAAGGCGATGCACCGGGACGGCCTCTTGATCCAGTGCACGGGCCGACCCACAGCCAATATGCGCGCTTTCCCCAAGCCCAAATCAGCGGAAAAAGGAGCACTCATCGCCGACCTGCGCCTCCTCAACGCCTTGATGGGCAGTCCCCCGCAGCCGTTTGAGCTGCCGAGCCTCACGCAGCTGGCGGCGTTATTGGAGATCCTTAGAGCCAGGGGGGTGCAGGCGCACTTTACTAAGCTGGATGTGTCCAACATGTACTGGTCGG
Source organism: Eutreptiella sp. 'Long Island Sound 2002' (assembly GCA_964036045.1). NCBI lineage: Eukaryota > Euglenozoa > Euglenophyceae > Eutreptiales > Eutreptiaceae > Eutreptiella > Eutreptiella sp. 'Long Island Sound 2002'. Next base: position 31,719,340 of record OZ038398.1, on the reverse strand, counting down.
TGCTGCTGCCCGAGGAACATGCAACCAGCTTCCGCTTCCGCGTCAAAGGCACCACTTACGCCATACCCAGCCTGCCGTTCGGCTGGGCAGCCAGCCCGAACATGGCCATAGAAGTACTGGCGGCGTACCTCACCCTCCACTTCCCGGGTGACACCATCCTCATCCATTATGTCGACGACATACTGCTCGTTTCCGCCGATCCACAGCGATTATACCTCGAGACAGCCATGCTCGCTGACGACTTGCATGAGGCAGGATGGATTGTGAGCCCCAAGTCACAGGTCATCCCCGCCACAAACGTGTCCTGGATGGGCAAGGAGCTCCGTGGGGACGACTACACGCTGCTGCAGTAAGCTGAGTATATGGCTACCACCACGGCCATGTGGATCCGGCTTGCCACCAAGGGGTATCACCACCGTACAATGCGTAGGCTCTGTGGCAAACTGGTCTGGGCATCCCGCCCTGGCAGGGGGGCGATGCCTTTCCTCAGCGGGGCACTCGCATGGCTCAACTGGGGACCCCAGCAGGCTAAGTATACCCCGCCGGCAGTCCTGTGCGGGCTCATGGAGGCTATCGCGCTCAGCCTGGCGCCCTGGCAGGCGCCGCCGGCTCTCGCGGATCGCGCAGAAACCTGGTTCGTGGACGCCGCCTTTGACAATGAAGAGTGGACGGCGGCCATGTGGACGGCACAGCGGGGCATGCGCATATGGGTGCTGCCGCCGTGGGTCAATACGCAGCAGGGGGCAGAGCTTGCGGCCATCGAGATGGCAGCCAAGACCGCGGCGTACGAGGGGCTGACCAGCCTGCACTTGGTCGCCGACAACATGTCGGCCATATGGTCGACCATCCGCAGCAAAGGCAGCGCCGCCAGCCCCACCCGAGCCAAACACCTACGCCGCATTGCCCACACCCTGCGCTGGTCGCACCTCAGGATGCGCCTGAGCTGGATTGCGTCCCGCTTCAACCCGGCTGACTGCCCGTCCCGTAGGTACAAGTACCACTCTTTCATCCACATGGCGGCCGACGCAGAGGCCACGTACTGCGCTCTCCAGCGGTGCACAGAGCAACGCCCGCGGCACATGGGGTGGGCGATGCACCGCGGATAGACCAGTGACGAGTGACGGGGGTGGCACCTTGGACGTGCTCTGCTTCAGGCCGGACCCAGAGCGGCCTGCACGCTTCTGCCTTGATCTCCTTCAGGCCCAGTCTTGACAGGCCTGCACACTGATGCGTTGCTCTGCTTCGGGCCCAGTCTTGACAGGTCTACACGCTTCTACCATGCTCTGATCCAGGCCCAGTCTTGACAGGCCTGTTGGTTTATGCCGTGCTCTGCTTCATGCCCAGTGTTGACCGGCCTGCGCGTTTCTGCCTGCTCTGCTGCAGGCCCAGTCTTGACAGGCTTGCACGTCCCTGCCTTACTCGGCTCATGCGCAATCTTAACTGGCCCGCACGACTCAGCCATGCTCTGATTCAGGCCCAGTCTTGACGGGCCCGCACGCTGCTGCCTTACTTTGTTCAGGCCCAGTCTTAACAGGCCCGCACGTTTCAGCCTGCCCTGCTTCAGGACCAGGCTTGACAGGCCTGCACGTCGCTCCCATAATATGCTTCGGGCCCAGTCTTGACAGGCCTGCACATTTCAGCCATGCCATGCTTCAGGCCCGGCCGTGGCGGGCCTACACGTTTCCGCCTTGCACTGCTTCGGGCCCAATCTTCACAGGCCTGGGCGCTTCTGCCATGCTCTGCTCCAGGCCGAGTTTTGATAGACCTGCACCCTGTTGCCTTACTCTGCTTCAGGCCCAGTCTTGCCAGGCCTGAACGCATCTGCCCGGCCTGGCACCGGGCCCGCGGTCGCCTAGTCTACGGACATCTGCCTTGTTGCCCACAGGCCCAAGCCTGCATGGCCTGCACTTTTGGCTTGCGGGCTGCTTGTTACTTGCTGCTTGCTGCACCACAGGTGCGCCTGAGAGCCCGGCCTCCGCCCCACGCCCGGGGGAAGGGGGAGGGGCTCCGCTCGTTCCCTGCCGGCTATGTGATGGAAGCCTGCACGCCCCCATCCCCGGGTGGGTGGCAGGTAATATAACCGGCCTTGTCTGGCAGACAGGCAGGGCCCGGAGTGCGTGTCAGACCGCGGAACGCTGGGCCGCGAGAGACGTGTGCCGCCTCCGACTATAAGTTTGCTCTCCTGCCCTGTTCCTGTTGAAAATAACCTCTCGCATGGCGGCGGTGAAGGTTGCGCGCCTGTCTCTATATTTCTCCAACCGTTGGCAGGTTGGCCCACCAGCGGCTCACCTACCCCCACTTTTTGCCGCAGGTGTGGAATGCCGCCCTAGCGCGCCTAAACCCTGCATGCGGTGTATTTTATTTCCTCCCTGTTTGCTCCAAACGTGTCCTGATTCCCTTAGCGGCCCTGCCGCCAGTTGTGTGCGGCCGGTGGTGACAGGGTGTGACAGGGCGGGGCCGTTGTTGGTTGTTCGAACTATACTGTGCCCGTGTCTTGAGGGCAGGGAGGATCAAGAGAACCAGCCAAACCAGAACCGCCGTTTCACAATATTGTCGCGCTGAACGAGTGGTGTGTCCAATGAACACTCCTGTTCAGACCGTTTTTTTTTTGAGGTTAAAATGGTTCATTGGACATGGGGGGGGGGGTTCGTTGCAATGTCTCAGTTGTGCATGGCATAGTGGCGCCACACTGCCCCGTTTGCATGCTGCGTGGACAGCAATGCTGTCGATGGTGGGGAGAGGGGTGGAGGATTTCCATGTTCATCCATCGGAAGCCAGGCTCCGGTCAGGGATCAGGCCCCATTGCCTTCTGCATGCTGCAGGGTTGCTATCATCTCAATGAGTTTGCTGTTCTGTCATGCTGGTGGCAGAGGAAGTTCCGGATGGTTTGTCTTGTATCTTGTTTGGTACATAACAAGCGTTTTGGCGGAGCCCATGGAGGTGGGGGCCGAGTTCCAATTCTACAAGTATGTCGATGGCGTCCAGGATGGGTGTCCAGGCGGGCTGAGGTGTTGACATGCATGTGGATATTTGCTATGCGTCATCGCTGTGCAACCCGCATGGTGCTTGATACTCGGTGGTGATTGCACGCTGCCTGCGACAAGTGGGATGGAGGACCGAAATCAATGCCCTTTGTGGTGCTTTCGAGGAAAGCGGAGGAAACGGCTTCTTCAAAACGCCGACACCAGCGGTGTAGTGCAGCCTGCTGTGGGCGACCATGGATGTCGGAAACACTGTTTGAAAAGGGAATGTTCGTTGGGGCATGGAGCCGCGCTTTGGGGGCGCACCGTGCGCTGTGCGAAAAGTCGGCTGTTTTCCGCCACCGGTAGCCATGGGTCCCAGGGCCCTGAATTCTGCACCCCCGATGCCACTTTGAATGGATCATGCACGCTTCTGTAGGGGGGTGGTTTGCAGGGGTGTTCCCGGGATAATTGGCGCTGTGCACGCGTTGTGCCCGCGCTGTGCAAAAACGCCCCCGAAGTGAGGTCTTACCCCGGGGCACGTTCCTCCTGAGCTCTGGTGGTGTAGGGGGCGGGTATTACTAAGTGGCCTTTGTTACGGGGCCAACCACCACTTCTGACTGGCACCCGTGGGAGGGGGATGAGCCGACCCAGATGTCTCATGAGACATTCGATAGCCGTCTTGTGCGGCGAACTCAAGGCAACATTCGGCACTGATCTGGTCTGCGCTGCAGTGCAGCAAGGCAAAACAATGTACTGAGATTCGTGGCTATGACCATATACCTGTGTCACGGGGGTACATGGGAGCTGAGTATCCATTGCTCATGGCCCCCCATCTCAATGATTCACCCGTTCAGCCCCCCACACACCCTCCAAGGGGGTTTGCCCCCCCCCCCCCCTCCCTCTTGAAGCTCGGAGGGAGTGGGCGTCATGAACTGAGGAGTCCCCTGTGCCGTGGGGCAACACTGTGATCCGGGGGTCTCAGGATTGCAAAAGCTGTGTTCTGGGGTGGCTGCCATCGCACAAACGGTGACCACAGCTTTGGCATCTCTGACACCCCCCCGATCACACGCGTTGCATCTCCGACACCCCAGAATAGCCTTGGGTGCAATTCTACTGCCCCAAGATCATGCGTGCCCCCAAGGATTGTCAGCGTCTGGGGAACGGTGGGGCCGAGCCGCCCCAAGCGGAGACCCGCGGGAGGGGAGGATAATGGCAGGACCCCAGTGCACAGTGTCAGGCATGGGCGCTGGCAGGCGGGGCAGAGCGCTGTGCCCTCAGCATTCGCGGAATTCCACCGAAACGTGCATTGGCTTGTCGGCCAAGGGTGTGTCTGCAGGGCTTCTTTCAACACCTCAGCACCACCGGGGGCCTGGGGGGGGTGGGGGTGAGGGTGAGGGTGAGGGGGCGACAAAGGTTCTCCCGGGCCTTTGGTCAATCAAAGACGTTCTCTGGCCCCTTCGGCGCCAATTCGTTTAGACCAAACAATTTTCTTCAGCGCCTTTGGCGCCTCTAAAAACTCAGCACCACCGGAGGGGGGGGGGGGGGGGCATGCCACCTCCAGCACAGCCCCGGCACACCAACCACTGGGCTCCGCGAACGCGGAAACGACACCAGCAGGAGCACCGGCCGCAGCGGCCGACAGAACGCAGCAACCCGACGCAACATGCGGAGGGGAGAGCGGGTGAGTGTCCAGGGCCCCGTAAAGAAACAACAGAACCCGACGGAATGTCACACAGGGGGGCAGGGGGGCAGCTCCCCTCTTTTGAAAGAAGCCCTGCGTGCCCGGTCGCACCCATGCCCTCCTCCTGCCCTGATCGCGCCGCCTCGCAGCCCGTCATCCTTCCCCCATCTCGTCGGCAGCTACCTCAACCGGTCAAAGCCCATCCCCATCGAGCCGGTCCCCACGGCGCCACCCCCCCCCACCTTCTCCGCCCAAATGACGGAGCGCCTGGCGCAGCAGACGCGCCTCCACAAGCACGTCCCCTTCCAAAAGGCCCGGCGGCGCGTGTACCTGGACATGGGCGCGCGGTGGTTCAACTCCTCGATCGCGGGCTTCCTGGACGAGCACCCAGAGTCCCACACGTTCGAGATCAAGGCCTGGGAGATCATCCCGAAGTTCGTGAAGGAGCTCAGGCAGCACCCGAACGTCGAGGTCAGGCTATTGCTTATTGGGCGAAACACCCCCCCCCCCCGGGGGGGGGGGTGTATGCAGTAGCTGCAGTTGACAATGAATTGATGTTGCCTCCTTCCTACCGCAAATGGTCAAATTTCTCCACAACTCTCACAGACCTTTTGCGAAAGGCGCCTAGAGCCGGTTTTCGGCTCTTGACAAGCTTTTCTCCTCTTCTTGTGGCCTGCATGTGCTGATTTGTTGCTGACGTCGCCTCAACCAACAACACACACGTGACAGCTCACACGTCACCATACGGGGTGGGTGGGTGGGTGTAGAGATGGGTGGGTGGGTTAGCCGCAAATTTCAGCATTTTGGGCCACCAGGCACCCCCCCCCCCCCCCCGGGGTGCGCGTGCGCTTTTTTTGGGATTTGGGTTGTACAGGGCTTTGAGACCTGTCTGCATATTTCACACATATTTCACACAGGTGTTCGCGGACGCGGTGTGGATCCGCAACGGCACCGCGACGTTCCTGAACCCGCTGATGGCGGAGATCACGGAGGACAACCCCCTGCCCGCCCGGCAGTTCCGGTCGTCCCGGAAGCGCAAGCGGTTCGTGGCCCGGACGATGGACATCGCCGAGTACCTGCAGCGGACCCTCGTGCGGGACGACTACGTCGTGTGCAAGATGGACATCGAGGGCGCCGAGCGGCGCGTGCTGCAGAAGCTGCTCGCCACGGGCGCGATCCACCTGATCGACGAGTTCTTCCTGGAGTGCCACTACCCGTGGCCGGCCTGCTACGACCTGTTCGTGCTGCTGCGGACGTCCGGGGTCTACTCCCACGAGTGGCCCTAGCCCGCCCGGACGTGGAGGCCGGCCGCCGCGCGTTTTCCGACCGACCGATTTACAAGTATACAAGCGAAAAAAGGGTTCCTCACACTGGCAACGGAAGAAGGTTCCTTACATTTGCCACTGGTTCACACAACATTCTTGGCATCCGACGAAATGCCGCATCAAACCACCGAAACGAAAAATCCAAGCCCCACTTCCACGTTTGCCAACCGTAGTGAAAAGCACCACTAGTAGGGAATTGGTGTTCCAACAAAAATTGCGCCACATGCGGCGGCCAGCGAGAGTCCCGTCACAAGTGGAGTGGAGACCTCCCCGGCCCAGAGCTGGGCGGCCCTCGAGGCCTGGAGGGCGCACCGCTGGCGTGTCGCCGCGGGGCAGTCCCGCGGCGGTGGAGGAGGCCCAGCCGCCCCCCGTTTCCGCAGAGCCATTGAGAGACGCCGGGGCCCGGGGTGGCGGTGCGTTGCGCGCGCGGGGCCCCGCCGTGGGGCATCCCCCGGCCCGATCTCGCTTGCCTGCGGACCTCGGAGCACATGCCGCGCAGGACGCGCCGGAGCAGCGCCGTGGAGGTGGCCGCAGGTGAAGGGCGAGGCTCGCAGAGGCCCTACCACCCGCGGCATGTCCCGCTCGTACCCGGGCCGCCGCGCGATGGCTGGCCAACAAAGACAAAGAATGGGTTGCCACGCGGGAGGGGGCCCGCCTGACGGCGTTGCTGCGTGTGTCGTTGCTCCGGGCGGCGCAGTGCGCGCGCGGCGATGTCGTGCGGACCGTCGAATGACAGCCGCGGCGGATCGGTGAGGACGCGTTGGCAGGACCGCCGGTGATCATCGGAGGCCCCTGAAGGGAGGCCACTTCACAGAGCCTGTCCGTCAAGGTCTTTGATAAGCCGTGGCGGTGGAGGCCGTGTCCGGTCCGGTGACGCGGCAGATCACGGAATGCCACGCACTGACGAGCCCCACGCGGTGTCGCGGAGCCCCATTTTCTGTGTGTTACTGAATGCGGAAATCCTGGGAGAAGTGCTCCGAAGTTGCGTCGGCGTATCGGCGCCCCCACTCGCATTCGGGGGACCGTTTCGCTGTCTTGTGCAGATTGGGGAGGGGACTACCCGCCGTCCTGGCTGCATGCCATGCGGTGGGCGACTTTCCTTAGGCACGTGCGTGATGCCGGGCCGGCGGCCCTCTGTCCTGCGGCCGCAGCCGAACAAGCAACGGATGTTGGGCACCGCCGGTGTTTGGGCTTTGCCTCCGATTTGCCCCACGCACCATCGGCAGACCTTTGCGCTTCCATTCGAGCCGGTGCTCTCCCACGCGGGAGTGATGGCCCAGAGGCAGTGCTCCGGGCACAGCGTCGGTGGTGGATCGGTCGCGCCGCCGGTGTACAACGCCGGCCCACAGCCACTTCCGGCCTCCGCAAGGGTCCAGATACACGGCGTATCACACAGCCCGGGTACGTCTGTACGGGGCATAGGGGTGCGGTGCAAGATATGGCCCTCGATGCCCAACCGCTGTTTTGATGTCCTGCGATGAGTGCGGGGGGCGGATGACTGCATCGCGTCCTCTGCCGAACCCTTGGGTCGAGAGGGGGATCCGCACGCGAGGGTGCGGCCCCCAAGTCCGACCGCCGATGCCCGCCCACATGCCGCATGAGGGTGCCGATGGGGGGGCGCTGGGACGGCGGCCTCGGCCTGCCCGGCGCCGCTCAAGACGCTCGAGCGGAGGTCGGGAAGTCGCCCGATCCACCGATCGGGGGCGTGGTCCGCAGCTCCGGTGCGGACTACAACATCCCGAGGGCCCTGCACAAGTGTCACTGCTTCGTCGCACGTGCCGTCAAAGGGAGGGGGGGGGCACTCGCACAGACTCTGCGCCTCTGCGATGGCCCCCGGTGTGTGCCCCCTGCCCCGGGTCTGGCCTACCCGCCCACCGGCCCACGGGCCAGGGGCACGCCCTCAGGGGCCCGAAAGGGCATCAATGACCTGTGGCATCGCGGTAAGGGCTCGAGATAGCTCTCGGGGACAGTTGTCATGCGCCACATTGGGGCGTTTTGGCACTTCTTGGAGAGTTTTGCAAGTTTCGGTTCGATGTCTGGAAGCACGGAAGTACGCCCTTCCCCGTATCATGAGGGCGGGGAACTCAAAAACCCAGGTTTCCCCCAGAAACCCAAGTTTGGCTCCACTGACCTTCTCTTCACAGTGGGCCGCGCGCTCCCGCCCGTCAGATGGAAGTTGTCTTTTACTGTGCCTTGTCAGGAGGGAAGCGTAGCTAGGGAAACCAGCCAAACAAACATGTTTTCGAAGGTATTTGGATGGGCAGGGGTGGGTTTTGGGGCCTCGCAAGTGTTTGGAAGGACTCAAAATAGGGCATGGCATCATCCGATGCACCCGGGGCTAAAACCGCTTTGAAGCTCTTAAAGGGTACCATTTCTCTTTGTAAGTTGATGTGATGCGTGGAAGTGGAGGGGTTCACCCCAAGGGTGTGTGTGGCGGCACCACTGGCCACTGGACTTCAAACATCAAACTTTCATTGATAGCCCCCCCCCCCCCCCTTTACTTGTCATGGCAGAAGGTTCAAGGGCGAGAGGCCACTAGGCACTGCCACAGGCTAACAGAGCCCACCACCAAGGCCTTGTGCCACCCCCAGCCAAGCATGTGCAGCCGCAGCATGCCGCAGCACCCGTTTTTTGGAGCTGCACATAGGGGTTTGGAAGCATGCCGCAGCATGCCGCAGCATCCAATTTTTTGAGTTCATGTGTCTGTCTGCCTGCTCCTGCTCTGTTTGCACGGGAGACATTCTGCCTGCCCCATGTCTTCCCAGTTTGTTTTTATTTGTCTTGTCATGAGTCAGTCATCTGCACCAACAACATCCAGTCAACAGTCAACACCAAGCACACCATTTTCCCAATCAGATGGGAACATTCTGCTGGGGAATGGGAACGTCAACCTGGCACACATGCACGCAAGGCTGAACCAGCTGAACCTGAGTGCAGCCAAAAAAAACGATTTTCCTGCGTTGAGTAGCATTGCTGTTTTCTTTGTCCGACGACTGCTCTGCTTGCCATGTTGAGCGAACGTTCAGTTTGATGGGCCACATCCAGACAAAGGACCGTTTGCATATGGGCAACAACACTTTGCGCCATTTGGCTATGATGCCGCTGCGTGCCGCAGCATGCCGCGGCATGCCGCAGCGTGACGCCGCATGCCGTAGCGTGCCGCAGCATGCCGCAGCATGCCGCAGCACAAGAAATTTTTCCGAGGGACCGCACATGCTTGATTCCAGCCAGACTCTGGGGGTGACACTAATATCAATGATCACATAGGAATGCATCGGACGCGGGGGGGCAGTCGATTTCCCCCGTCCATCATAGTGCCATGGGGTTGGAAGTCCGGCCAGAGGGCCGTACCTCCCGCCATCCCGTCCCTCCAGCCAGGCCGGGCTGTTGTGCCGCGTCTGCAGGGGGGCCATTGAGTTCTGGTGCAGCCCAGTGCCTGCGTGGGAGACCTTCCGCAGCCGTATGCCAAACCGGCGATGCGGGTTACCGAGAAGGCCTGGGCCGCCCTTCCTCGTTTTGTGAGGACCCCGGCGGCCCCTGCCCTTGCGGTGTGTGCGTGAACGTGGACCTTCCCCCCCCACAATTTGGACATGTACCATGGCTTTGGCTTCCCCCCCCCCCCCCAACAGGACAAGTCATCTGGGGGCTCCTTTGACACAACCAAAACACGTTCAGGCCCACAGAGGGTCAGAATGAGCAGTGGCGAGAGGCCAATAGGCGCCGCCAAAGGCAAGCAACCGAATACCGAGGCCTTGTGCCAACCCCCCCCCCTCCCCAAGGGCACGTGGTATGGCACGGCCGGCGCCGGCAGCCGTGACCAAACCGGACGTGTCCGTACCAGGGCCCCGGGCCATCGCCCGCCGGGGGGGACTGTCTGCGGCACAAAGCGGCATCTGGGGTGGCATGCCCCCGTGATGACGTGGCATCTCTGCTTTGGTGAATGGCATGTCACACAGCCTTCGGTCTTCCGAGAGGCGGTCCAGATCGGTCACATGTGGTGGGCCTGTGTCCAATGTCACCCCCCCCCCCCTGGGGGAGGGGGGGGGCGCGAGGGGCGACAAGTGGGAGTGTCGGGGCGCACCGGCTCCTGAGGCGCCGCGGCGGGTGCAGGGGCCCCCACGTGACCCCCGTGGGCTGCAGTCCCGTGTCACAGCCGAGGGATGAACATGGGGCAGCCGTACCCCCCGGGGGGCACGGCCCACAGGGGGGGGGGGCTTCACCCCCTGCACCCCCTCCCCCCCCCAACGCCTGCCCTGGGGGGGGGCTTGGGGAGGGCAGAGCGGCAAGTGACCCGCTCCTCGTCAGAAAGGGGAGGGCAGCACACAGGCCCAGGGGTAATGCCATGCACGCAGTGCGCACGCAGTGCGAAGTTTTGGATGTCGGCAAATACTCGAACCCTAGTTTTGGCCCCCTTTCACAAGTTTTTGGTTCCGTACCAGGGTTTTTTTGGCTTCCCAAGCATTTAGGATGTGGCATATTTCAATTGTCAACCATTTCCCCCTAGAAGAGGCCCATCGACAAAGTGTACACCGTCGACATGACCCGGATCTCAACGTCGTCATTGTCGACACTGCAGCGAGCCTGGTATCCATAGAGGCAGTTCCATTCGCCCTGCAGAGTACTCTTCCCGACAGTTTGATTCGCCCTGCAGAGTGCTCTTCCCGACAAATAGTATGTGCACCAAAACCTTGGTCGACTTCAAGGTGATTCTCGAACCGAGATGCTCAAGATCATCGATCGGTATGGCCAGGTCCACAATTGCAAAGAAGTCAACGTGGTCATCGTCGCTCGAAGGCTCTCGATCGCCGATACTCGATGGTAGCGAGTCGACACCAGGACCGGACAGTTCTTCTTCGACAATGCTGTTGGTGATAACTACAACCAGAAGTATCGATGGACACCTGGCCAACCCTATGGTATTGACACCTTTCAGTCTTCCCCCTAGTAAACAGGTGACAGGTATTCTTGGGTGAGTATCCTAGCCTCTGTGTGTGCAATATTCACGCAGTGCACACGCAGTGCGCACGCAGTGCAAACACTTAGCCAGGGTCAGGGCAGGGGAGGGCAGCAGGGGCAGATACCTGACCCGCTGACCGCCGGTCCTTCCCTCGTGCCGAGTGCACCCCCGGGGAAAAGCGCCAGGCGGTCATCGGGGGGTCGGGCCCAGCGCGCCCCCGTCTCTCAGCTACGCACAGCGCACAGGACCCAAATGGTGTGGCCTGTTGCCGCAACTCTTTGAATCCGGCGGTTCCATGTTCTGGTTCTGGGTGACTGTCGACGTTGTTCTGTGATGTTGGTGGAGGGGGGGATGGTTGTGTTTCGCTGATGTGGTTGGCTGGGGTGTGTGTCATCAGAGGTGGCCTCATCAGAACTGCATCGGATCCCAAGTTCCTGCCTTTGTACCATTTTCTAACGGCAGGTGCACCGTGTCTCAGATACAACATATTGTCCATCCCCCTCCCGCCCGGGGGACCTGGGCATATTGTGCGGGGGTTGCGGTGGTGATTGTGCCCCCCCCCCCCCCCCCTCCCGCCTGCCATCGTGGGGTCGCCCGGCGGATCGCCCTCCTCTGGTACCCGCAGTGCACCGTGTGCCACACTCATCCCACGCCAATGAACGCAACGAGACGTGCGGTCTGCTCACGTGCGTGTGTCCCTCGGCCGTGCACGTCGGGCAGTGCCTCATCTTTTGCACTTCTGTGCCAAAGGAGGGGATGGGGGGGAGCTTTGGGCTTTGGGCTATTCCTCCCAGTCCGAACCGGTCTTAAGGACCAACGGATTCGCCCCTTCCGGGGGAGATAGGCACGGGGCGCCCCTCACAGCGGGCGCCCTCTGGGGTACACGCCGTCCTACCCCCCCCCCCCCTTGTATAAGCTACGCCCTTGTGCGTACCAGCACCAACCGGCAACGCTGGACGAATTTATTGCGGGGTGGGCAGGAGTCCTGCGGCGCTGGCGCGCCGAGTCCAACATGTCAGTGCCCCGCCGAGATCTGTTTTTATTTATAAAAATTTTGGATGGGTGGTTTGACAACCCGGCAATGCCGGGGATTTTTCAGGGGCCGCCCCAACAGCCAACAACAGTTGGCGGGAAGCCACAAGTGGATAAGCTGCAGGCGAAAGAGGAGAAGTGGGGGGCGTACAAAGAAAAGATGGTGGCAGAGCTGGATACGATGGCGGGGGAGGGGTGGACAGTGGTCTACACAGACGGTTCAGCGAAAGTGGTACGGGGCTGGGCACAGGCAGGGTTCGGGGCATGGTACGGGCCAAGTGCCCTGCGGAATGCCTCAGAGTTCGTCCCTCTGGGGGAGAAACAAAGTGTGAGCAGGGCAGAACTCAGGGGGGTTCTTTGTGCGGTACGTGGTCGGCGGTGGGAAGAGCGCATGGTAGTGGTGCTGGACTCAGAGTATGTGTACAAGGGGATCACACAGTGGTCCAGCAAGTGGCAACGCCACCAGTGGAGGGTGTCAGGAAAGGACGTGGAGCATAAGGACCTGTGGATTGCGGTACTGGCAGAGCGGGAGCTCGCAGGTGACCGGCTCCAGGTGCGGTGGGTGCCGTCCCACCTAGGGGTAGAGGGGAATGAACAGGCTGATCAGCTTGCGGAACAGGGGAGGCTGCTGCATCCCTACAATGAAGAGTCCCCCCCGAAACGACGCTGCCTGGAGCGGCAGTGGGAGGAGTTGGGACTCGAGGAGATGTCCTCAGGGGAGGGGGAAGCCAGTGACAGCGGCCACTCGTTTACCACAGGGAGCCTGTTTGGTGAAAGGGATTCGTCAGGGACGTCTACGAGCTCGGGATCACGGGGGTGGGCGGACAGTGAGGATTACAGCACAGATGTGAGTGACAACCCCCGGAAGAGGGGTAGGAAGGCAGAACGGGCGTGAGTGAGGGCAGGACGAGAGAGGACATAGGGGAGGAGCATACCAGAAACACGCGTGGCTCCTTAGTCACCGTTGGTGGCGAAGGCGGCGGACACGCAACCGGAGATCGGCCGACGTGGCCGATTTGAGCCTTGAAGGCCTGCACTAAGTGCAAACCGCAGCAGCAACAGCTGAGGCCAGCGGGGGGTGGAGAGGCCTGGTGGTTGGAGCGGCCGGTGCACAGCACATCGGACAATAGCATATCGGAAACACGCTTGTCTCCCACGTCATCGGTCGTGGGTTCGAATCCCGGCGGGCAGGCCGCTGGGGGTTCATCGTAGTGGACGACATGGGGGGGGTTTGCATTTTTGGAGGTACAAGCCAGCTCAACCCAGTTCCTGCTGAGGGTAGGGAGGGAGACCTGGCCTATCCTGACGAACTGTGGCGGCGCCTCCGGCGCCGTGTCTGAGGAGGAGCTGTGGCGCCTCACTGGACAGATGGGACAATGTGTGTCGCGGCTCCGCCGCGTGATACTTGATGAGGGCATACGTCTGTCGGTGGGGACGTAATGCTGGACTTTCCACCGCTCTGCAGATAAGCTACGCCCTTGTCCAAGCTACAGCGGGTGTAGGGACCGTATTAATTTGGTACTTAATTTGATTCGGTACAAATGCAGTGCGGCCACAGAAGACATGTGTTTGGTGACAAATTTGCCAGTCACATAGGGTCATGGACACCTCTGTTGTGAGTGTTTGCCCACTTGGACCCACGTAGCTCTGATTTGTGCATTTTATTCCCCTTTGTTGCACCAGCTCACCGTGCAAACTTCTCTTTCTGAACCAGCGTGTCTACGGCCTTGTCCAAGCTACAGTAGGCATAGGGACCGTATTCATTTGGGACTTTTGCGTGGCTTATACAAAGGGGGGGGAGTGCGGGATGTGCGTGCAGTCATCTGTGGCCATGCGGCCAGCCCACTGGGGTGGGCGTGCGGTGCGTGGCAGTGCAACTGTAAACCGGCCAGCTCCCTCTCTGGGGTCCTCCCGGGGATTGGGGGGGGGGGGGGGGCTCTGTGTTCAGCAACACAAGGCCCTGGGCGACCCAAGAGGCCGTCGTCCTGACCGCAGCCGTCGACGTTCTGGTGAGGCAGCCGAAGCTGATTTACACTGTGATACTATGGTACAGATTTGTGGTGCCCCCTCAGAGGGGGGAACCGTCACTTTGTGACCCCCCCCCCCCCCCCAAGGGGGGGGGGGACCGGCCCGACAAAATAAAAGGGGGGGGGGCCTTCAAGGGTGCCGCATTTATGTGAGGTGCATGCGTGTTTGTGTGTGGTTGCCACTGAAGAACTCTGTGCATGCCACTGAAGAAGGGTACCCCGTTTTGGTAATACGGGGGGTGTTTTGCGCGCTGTCCGGGTGTGGGCTGTTGCCTCTCCAACGCAACTCACTCGAGAGCCGTGCGGCCGCCTTTGCTACCAATGTTAGAAAGCCCAGTTGCACTTGCGCTTCGGTTGAGACCCACCTCCGACTTGTGTTTCAGAAAAGAAACCAACTCCAAGGACCCGGGATGTCCAACGCAGCAGGAACACCCAGAGTCAACCCACCACAACAGACCTCGGCCAATATGAACGGTCACAACAAGCAGAGGGGGCTTGGGTGGCATGGGGTTGTCCAACAGTGCGGAGGTGGGCAGACGCCATGCAGGCGTGCACAGCAGGGGGTCAACCGCTCATGAAATGAGGCAATCTGAAATGCACGGCCAGCGACCGCACAGCAGCTCCACTGAGATCTCATTGCTCTCGCAACAACTTTGTCACCGTACCACCGCCATCATCCCGTCACTGCGATGCGGCACTGTCAATGAGGCACAGAAGGCTGTGTCTTCCCTCTGAGGCTCCAACAGCAACCCTCCAGAAGCACCCACGGTCACAGGGGGGTGTTCGTGCACAGTGCGCGCACGGCGTGCGGTTTACAGGGCAGGGGGGTCTGAGGGTCTGTAAACCAAAAAGGTTACATCGGAGGCACTGCAAGATCAGCTCTATGTCTAACAGGCGCAGAAAGCGCATGTGGAACTTGTGTTGCAGTTCCACCCCCGTCTACTGTTGCAATCCTGTGCCCAGATACATGTGTCACCCTTTCACAGTTCCTCCTGCGGAATGGACATGATCCACAACATGGCTGGCACTAAGCACAGCACCATCAATGCACGCCCGTGCATTGCTTCAAAATCCATTTCGTACACCACCTGGCAGTTCCACTATTCAACCAAACCGTGATGAAACAAACCGTCCGGCTGAGGAGCATGTGCATACTGGTAGAGTCTTTGCGCAAGGACTATTGCGCAAGGAGGCCGGGGTAGGTCGGTGCAGATGCACCCGTGAGCCCCCCCCCCCCCCCCTTGTCCTAGCCACGCCCTTGTCCAAGCCACAGTAGGCGTGGGGACCGTATTGATTTGGGATCTGATTTGATTCGGTACAAGTAGTGCAGCCACATAAGACATATAAGACACATAAGACATGGGTTTGGTGATGAATTTGCCAGTTGCATAGGGTTGTGGACACACTTGTTGTGAGCGTTAGCTCTGGTTTTGGGGATATTCGTGCATTATATTCCCCTTTCTTGCACCAGCTCACCATGCGTGTGGTACGCGCCCATGTGTGTGGTGCGTGCAAGCTATGCCCGTGTCCAAGCTACGGTAGGCGTACGGACCGTATTGATTTGGGACTTTTCCGTAGCTATTGCAAAGGGGGGGGGGTAATTAGCAAAGGTTCTTGCCAATTCAGGCAGACGACGCAGAATTGTTTTAGTTGCTCAAGGAATGGCACAAGTGCAGTGGGCTGGCCCATGGACATTCGGATGTCATACTTCAAGATGTGTCGAAGGGCTTATGAGGACAACGAAGGATGGCCCTGCCCTCAGAACCACCATTTATGTCACTTTGACTGCCCCCTCATCACCGCAGCAGTCCGCTGGGGGCGAGTTGGGGCAATTTCGCATTACAACACCACCGCGTTTGTCCAAGACCTTCGACAATACCAGGCCCGCAAGGGCCATTCTAACGCTCTCAAACGCACGCCGTTCGGCAGATTGTGCCTCGGCAACGAGTAGGAGCAGTGGTTTCCCTGGCCACATGTGCATCTATGTCGCCGGACAGCAGCCTTTGGTGGCTGATTGGATAGAAGGGAACACAGAGCCCCGCGCCCTCCGGCGGTGTGCCAATACACACCATCTTGGGTACACGGCCGGCACTGAAGAGGCGTGTGTTGAAGGGGTGCATGTGCACGCATCTCCTGTTGAACAAATGACTTCAAAAAAAATGCTAAGACCGATTTTGCAAACAAAGCGAGGAGAGCCTGGGAGTCTGTGTCGAAGGCGAAGCGTGAGTTGATATCGTGGCATTGAAGTTTTCACCCGATCACGTCAGTCTGTGGTACAAAACCAACCGGGAATAGCTCAAAAGACTCAAAATTTATGTGTTCTTTTTTTTTTCGCTCAGCCTTTCGGCTCCAGATGGTTCATCGGCTGCATGTGGGGAAAGGCGGGGGTTGTGTGGTGGATTGAACAACACCTGCTCATCCGGAGGCCGGTGCCACCGCGTGGCGCACCGGGCATGCACACGACATGCGCACCTTCCATGACCATGCCCACGCCCCAGTGTTGCTGTTCCCCCCCCCCCCCCCGCACACACACGATGGCGTGCTGCTGATGGCGTCGCCCGCCGCCGGGCTCACCGTCTTCGAGGCGGCGGTCGTGCTGACGAAGCTGTCGCTCGGCACGGGCTGCCTGAGCCTCCCCTTCGTGTTCGCGCAGCTGGGGCCCGCGCCCGCGACCGCCCTGCTGCTCGTCGTGGCGGCCTGGAACGAGCTGGGCGCCTCCCGCCTCCTCGCCGCCGCCGCCGCGGAGGAGGTGCCGGGCCGCCCCCTCGCGCCGCAGCTGTCGGCCGTGGTGCGCGCGGCGCTGGGCCGGGGGCTGGCGCACCTCAGCGACGCGGTGATGGCCACCGTGTTCCTCGGGGTCCTGGTGAACTACCTCCTCGTCGCCGCGGACATGCTCGCCGCCGTGCTCGGCCGCCCGGACGCGGCCGTCGCGTGCACCGCCGCCTGCGCGGCCGCGGGCGTCGCGCTCGTCCTCGGCGTCGGCGCCTCCTCGCGGCTCCTCGCGCAGGCGTCGACGCTGTCGCTGCTGAGTCTGCTGGCGGCCCTCGCGGCCGCCGGGCTCGACGCCGCGGGGCCGCCGGGCGACGGGGCCCGGGGCCCGGGACCGGCCCAACCGTTTCCCGGCGCGGTCTCGGCCGCGCGCCTCGGGCAGGCCTTCGGCATCTGCGTCTACGGCTTCTCGACGACGCCGATCCTCCTGCCGGTCGCCGGCCGCATGGCGGACCCCGGGGCCGTCGCGCGCGCCAACCGGTACTCCCTCGCCGCCACCACCGCGTTCTACGTGGCCGTGGGCGCCGGGGTCGGGGGGCTGCTGGCGCGGCGGGACGGGGCCGCGGCCGTCAAGCCGGACTGCCTCCTGAACCTCCGGACGGGGGGGCTGACCGCGGCCGTGCGCGCGCTGCTGCTGGTCGCGAGTCTACTGACGGTGCCCCTCGTCACGGCGGCATTCGCCGATATCGTTATGCCGCTGGTGGCGGCGTGTGGGGCGTCCAGCGGCGGCTACAGCGATGACGACGGCGACACGACGGGGGAACGCACGCCTCTTGCGGCCAAGGCCGGGGCCGCGCCGGACGCGCTGGACGGTTTGGCCGCGTCGCCGTGCCGCGATGTCGCGCGCGCCGCCACGCGGGCCGGCGTCGTGGTGGTCGCGGCGCTCGTGGCCGTGGCCACGCCGGACCTCGCGACCGGCATCGGCATCATCGGGGCCGGCGGGTGCTCCCTCGCGGCGTTCGTCCTGCCGCCGCTGTGCGCGTGCGTCCTCCTGCGCGGCCGCCGCCGCGGCGTGGGCGACGCGGCGCTGGCGGTGGCGGGGCAGGCGGTGTCGCTCTACGCGCTGCGCTCCGCGGTCGCCGCCGCCGGCCAATGACGGTGTCATTCGCGTGGAACGCCGCGTGAACCGGAACGGGGCCGTCGGGGGATGTCGGGGAAGTGGTCGGCGCAATCAATGATCGCCCGGAGATCATCAGGACGGCGATGCGGAGGATGGGGGGCGAAGGTCCATCCCTCGCGCCATCTCCGGCGCCGGCCCCGCGCCGCAGTGCAGTGGGAGAGCGGCGCCCGGTGGAGTGCCCGGACCGGCTCCACATCGCCCGTCCCCCGGGGGCGAGGGAAGGTGTGCGTGCGTCAGGGGGCGCTGCTGTCCGGCTCAGGTCTCGATGTGGGTGTTGTGGCCGGTGCTCCTGCGGGTGTCATTTCCGCGTTCGCGGAGCCCAGTCGTTGGTGTGCCGGGGCTGTGCTGGATGCGGCGGGATGTGCCGTTTGCGCGTCAGCGCCCCCCCCCCCCCCTCCCCCAGGGTCACCTTCACTTGGCTCGTGCCGGAGCCCGTGCCGGTTGAGGGGGTGAAGATGGGCTGACTCGGGCGCCGCGCGCGCAGGGCCCCGGGGCACATCGATTCCGAGGCGCAGCGGCCGACAGAACGCAGCGACCCGACGCAACATGCGAAGGGAAGACCGGGTGACTATCCAGGGCCCCGTAAAGAAACAACACAACCGGACGGAATGTCACACGGGGGGGGGGGGGGGCATTGCGCAACATCACCGGGGCACTGGTCGTGTTGGCGCGTGGAGGGGTCCTCCCGCGCAGGGCACCTCCGCGGAGGTCCTCCGGTGGGGCCGTGGCGGGGCCACAAGGGCCATTTCAAAGATGATGAAGCGGGGGCCCACTGTACCGTGTTCCGTGTGGGCGAACGAGGGGGTTTGGGCCAGTGGGTTGGGCCTGAGGCGTTGTGTGTGTGTGTGTGTGGGGGGGGGCAGTCGGGCCGGCCCGGGCGGACCTGCGGCAGCGGGAGCCCCCCCGCCCGCAGCCCTTCCGGAGGTCCACAGCGTCGAACACCGCCCCTTGTCCTCCCGCACGGGGGCCGAGGGCACGTGGCGCACTGACACAAGACCACCGGAACACACGTCAAGCGCATCTCCGAGGCACCGCCGGGCGCACAGCGGAGCCGGGCAAGCGACGCGGTGGCGGTTGCTGCGGGGGGACTTGTGTTGAGGGCGTGACAAACGGAAGGACTGAGCGAATCGCTGTGCGAACTGGACCGCAGCGCTCTTGGACACCGAAAGAGCGATGGCCGCTTGGCCTCTGTGACACGGGGGCCTTTCGGTAGCTGAGTATCCGTTGCTTCATCCCCCCCCCCCTCCCCACGCGCCCTTGAGTGAGTGCAATGCAGCAGCTCTCGGGAGGGGGCGGTGTTGAACAGAAGGGGGGGGGTCTATCCAAAGGGTACACCTGCACCATCGCTGACCTCATGTGAAGTAGGTCTACCCCCCCCCCCCCCGCGGGCTGGGGGGGTGGGGGGGGTCTGACACCCCCCCCCCCCTCTTAAGGGATGGGGCAAATTTTTCTCCGGGTCTTCGGCCAATCAAAATTTTTCTTTGGCGCCTTCGGCGCAAGTCAGTTTAGGCCAAAAAATTTCTTCGGTGCCTTCGGCGCCTCTAACAACTCAGGGTCTCCTGAGGGGGGGGGGGGTTCCTGCTCCTGCGGAGGGGGGCGGTGATACACCCACGTGTCACCGCACGGGGGGGTCCCCCCCCCCCCCCTAAGCAAAACTCTGCCCGCGGGTCTGACAAACGATTTCTCGGGGGGAAATCAAATCCTGTGAAACAAAGGCAATTTTTGGGACACAAACCCTCGGATCTCCGATCCCCCCCAAAGCCCCACCCCCCCCCACCCCCCCTGGAGAGGGAAGGGTAGGCCAAGGAGGAGGTGGAAGGACACAAGGGGGGTAAGAGGCCGATGGGCACCGCCGCCTACGGAGGGAGAGGGTTCAAGGGAAGGGGCAGCGAAGTGCGGATCGGCCGGTAGGCGCCGCCCAATGCAGACGAGAACAACACATGAAGGTGACATGCCAAGCCCCCCCCCCTCCCCCCCCCGGCCCTGATCTGGTTTGTGCTGCAGTGCACCAAGGCAAAACATTGAACTGAGTGTGGTGATGACCATGTGCCTGTGACACGGGGGCGTATGCAAGCCCAGTATCCGTTGCCTCATGGCCTCCCCCCCCCCTCTTACACAAGCCTGTGCCCCGATCATCGTGCCCATCGCACTGCAGGTGCCCTCTTCCGCCGCGGCGTTGTCGTGGTGCGCGCCCCCCGGGGGCCTTGTTTGGGGGACGCCGGAGCACCTCACGGACCTGCCCCCCCGTGTGGGCGGTCCTCCGGCCGACGTCCAAACCGCCCGCAGCTCCGATCGTCCGAAGGAAGCCTCCGCCCGCCGCGCGCGCTGCCCCGTGTGGGCGGGCCTGCCTCGAGTGCGTGGGGGGCCCTGACCGCGGCGCCCCCCGGTGCTCTGGGCCGGGCATGGCCGGGGCATGTGCCTCGTACATGCCCCCCCCCCCCCCCCCCACGGCGGCCCTGGCTCTGAGGGGGTAATGAGGGTAGGAGGCATGCGGAAGCGATGAGGGGTGGTAAAGGGAGGGGCCCTGGGGGTGTGTGGAGGGGGGGGGGGGGGCTAGGCCCCTCAGGGCCTACCCCAGGGGCCGGTGTACGGCTCTTGACAAGCTTTTCCTTCACTTCTTGTGATCTGCATGTGCTGCGTGTTGTGCTGATGTTGTCTCCACCAACACCACCACACGTGACAGTTCATACGTCACTATACGGGGGGGGGGGTGGCATGACCGCCCATTAGGGCCGTGTGGGGGGGGGGGGCGTGCACCACATGGTCCCGGGCGGTCTGCCGGCACAGAGCCAGGGCAATGGAGGGCTGTGGCGGGTCGGAGAAGGGGGACGGGCATGCGTTGTGCCGGAGCTGGACCCCTGCGGCGGTTGTGGGGCGGGACGTGCGGCGGGTGTTGCGTACCGCACGGCGGGCGCGGCGGTGCCACGCGTGTGTCTGTGTTGAGGGACCTGCACTGACGAGGGGCTGCACATCGAAGCTCGAGGCTGCGGGGGTACGAAGGGGGTGCGGGGGGGGGGGGGGGGGGCTGCGTGGCCTCGGCGGTGGAGAGCGGTGGTGGGGGGGCTCTACCGCCGGCCGAGGCTGCGGCGGGGGCTCGCGGGAGGCCACGGACTGCCCGGGGGAGGGGGCCATCCGGAAGGAGCCGGGGTCGGCGGTGGCCGGCACGTACTCTCCCCCCCCGAAGGTCATATGTGGTCTGCACACAAGAACATCAGCAACAGGGGTAACCCCCCAACCCAAGGGGTACCTGAGCTCGAGACCTGTGAGGGGGGGTCACAGAGGCCTTTGCCCGGTACATTGGCCAAGGCGGTCCTCCTCCTCCTCCCCCCCCCCCCTCGCCCCACAAAAGAGCGCGTCCAGCCCGGGCGGGACCCCCCCCCCCACGCCCCCACGCAAAAGCGTCCGGTGGTCGAGGGCCTGCTGCACCGGGCACCCCCAACCCCCAGCCCTGCAAGGCACTACATGTCGCTGACTGCCAATGTGCCCAGTGGCCCAGTGGGAGCCGGGGCACTCAGGGCTCCAATGTGGTGTTGTTTGACCGGATGGATGTGCACTGAAGCAGGTGAGTGTGGAGGCAGCGATGCATTGGAAAGGGGGAGGGGGGGGGGAGGCATGACGGCGGGGGGGGTCAAGGCATGGGCCGGACCTCAGGATGGACTTCAGTTGTGATGCGGAGAAGGGGGGGGGGGGGGCAGGGATGCATTGGAAAGGGGGGTACCCCCCCGCCCCCTCGAGGGTGCGGTGTGAGCAGAGGTCACTGGTTGACCTGATTGAGTGTGGCATAGGGTCAGGGCTGTGCCGGGTATTGCAAACGGGTGGGGGGGGGGGGGGGGATGCTTGGCTGATACGATGAGGCCTACAGCTGCCCCATTTCTACGTCATACCCTAGTGCCCACATACCTGCGAGGCGGGCCGGCAAGTCCTGTCCAACAGGACGTGCCTGTGCATCTGTGCCTGGGCACATAGTCCGTGGTATTGTCTGTCCCTCAGCAGTACATTGTGCCACACAGGCATGTCATGCAGCAGCTCAAGGGGCCAGTCTGGGACCAGTGCTGTTCTCCTGAGCACTGAGTATGCCCAACACTACATTCCTAAAGAAGGGCACATTTGCCACGGTATTGGCCCCAATTGAAGCCCTTGGCAGGAATCAGGCATCCATCCCATGGGCCGTTGTCCAGGCCTGAGAATGCCCTCTGGATGGTCTGCAGGAGGGGGAGGGACGAGGGTCAATCTGCGTGAGTCTGCCTTTGTCTTGAAAAAAAAATTTGGACAACACTGCAACAGTTCTGCAACAGTACCAGACAGTCTCGGTGATTGAGTACACTCACAGAATATAACATAGCCACTTCCCCTGTCAATGACAGGGGGCCATGGTCGACTCTGAAGGAGCTACTTACATTCCCAGCTTCAGCATACCCATAGTGCGATTGCCGATCGCCACGCTCTTGTGTGGACCACTTCTCCTCACCTTTGCAAACCTTCTTTTTCGGGGGAGACTTGACCAGCGTGGACGCCGGTAATCACACCTGCCCTATGGCCTGCCTGTCTGGCCTTTGTCCTCAGAAATGTATGCGCGTGTGCGGAGTTGTTGGACGGCGTGCACCCGGTGCATGGGCCCGCCGGATTTAACCGGACTTGGGTTCGGCCGAGCCGATAAGTCCGCCGAACCCCAAGTCCGGTTTAATCCGGTGAGCCCGGTGCATGCAGCGTGGCAACTGTTAGCGACCGAACATCAGTAAACCATCCCAAGAAGAAGCACCCCCGCCCAAACACCCCATAGAACTCCACAGACTCTTAGTTGCCAGCATAAAACCTGCTCGGGGCCTTTTGATGAGTGCCAGTACTTCCTGGAGGCTTCTGGGGGAGTTGGTGTGATTCCCTGGAGGCTTCATCTTTGGTTTCCTCAGTAAATCGGGGTGCTCAAGGGGGTGAGGGCAATGCGCTGCAGATGCAGAACTCCAACCAGTGAAATGGAGCACGATCATGTGTAACCGTCCTGCAACTCATTTCGTGTGGTGTACTTGACGACCCTAACCCCAAAACCCCCCAAGACACGGCCTACCGCAAGCTCCAGGTTCCCCCAAAGATTGTTTATTGATTGTTGTTGATTTTTGTTGATTGTTTATGGAGATGGCACTATGGCGAAAGCTGGCAGTTGGTGCAGCTGGTGAGCTGGCGACTCAGGG
This sequence comes from Eutreptiella sp. 'Long Island Sound 2002', assembly GCA_964036045.1. Lineage (NCBI taxonomy): Eukaryota > Euglenozoa > Euglenophyceae > Eutreptiales > Eutreptiaceae > Eutreptiella > Eutreptiella sp. 'Long Island Sound 2002'. The sequence goes on along the minus strand of OZ038398.1, from coordinate 31,696,280 downwards.
GTATGGCATGCCCCACAGATGGGTGATGTGAAACGTTTGAGCGTGCCAGGGGTCAATCCAGATATATTTCCTTGCAGCCCTCCTGGCAGAGGTACAGGAAGTGACTTATTGTACTGCAAGAAGTACACTTCAAATCAGGAGAAATTCACATGTCATATACCGCCAAGACGTGCCCCAGACACCTTCCCCTTTCGCACTCCGACAAATGCCCCGACTTGGTCATCCCATTACACGAATAGTTGCACAAAGACTGCTCTCTTCTCCCCCACCAAACCCCCATGGCATTGCATTGCGGGTGAGTGCTGGCGGTGCAAGAATTCACTTTCATCAACATGCATGGCCCTTTCACAGTCCCAAAGCGCACCGCTCTCGACGCGTGGATCAACAACATCCCACAGGTTGGCATCCTGGGGGGGGGGGGTTCAACGATGGTATCTGGCGTTGCCACCCCTGATAATGTTGTCGTCCCGCTCTACAACATCACACCATTGCCTGAAGGCCCAAGCCACACGGGTGGTGGCAGGCGGCTTGATGCCTTGCTGCTCTCGTCCACTGTCTAGAACGCCCTCACTCCCGTGGAATGTCGAGTTAGCACATGTCCGTCAATCGGAGACCATGTGGCAGTGGACTCGCACACCATTTTCGTATTTAGAGTCCGGAATGCCAGTGCCGTGTGTGTCTACCAAAATATGCCACAAGACTACCTGACATGCATGAGCTCAACCCATAGTTTCGTCCTTCGACTAGCATGCATACCCTATCTCTCTCCCTATCTCACACCCGAGTTGTGGTGTTGGACACTCCTTTTATGTGTTGTTGCTGTGTTTTGAAGAGCCGCACCACACTTTTTTGCAAGGAAGCTGATTGGGCCATGATGGCATTTTTAGCATGTTCTACCCCATTGGTTTTCAGAATAGCACACCACGTCTTTCCACAAGTACAATGCACTCTGCAGCACGTAAGCAACACCGTTGCCTAAGCAACACCCTCATCTAAGCAACCCTGGGCGTTGCTTCCGTCACTGTCCGGCCGTTGAGCGCTGCTTGGACAAGGGAGGGGGGGATGATGTAGTCTCCAGCAGAACGAGCTGTTTGCAGAAATACACATCTTTCACTGAACCGTTTTCATTGCCGCGAATGTGAAAAAACATCGGTCCATAACCGCTGGTGCTACTGAAGAGGGTGGGCTATAAACCCTTGTGGGGGGCTTGGCACTCATTGTGGAGATGATGTTGTACTGACCTCACAGTACTGTGCTGGGGCCCGCTCCATCTAATCTCTACTTCCATTTAATCTTTGCGGCCCCACGGACGTGTGCTGATGCTCTGTCTTACAATGCAATCAAGTCTTACGCACTGATCTCCAGGCACTTAGTTCCGGCATTGCCGAATCTGCGGGATTTCGGTGCCCTCCGTTTGTTTCAGATCTTCAAAGGCCTGTTTCCCAGGCAGACACGATTTGAGAGAGGTGTTTAAGGGGGATCTCGGGGACCGTTTCAGGGGCAGCTCGTCACTTTGTCTGTTTACCAGTCGTCACGAGGGCCAGCCCACCCGACAACTTCGCCTGACAAACCGGTGGTGAATCGTGGATTGTGGGCGAGTTGATCGACCGCCGCCTTAGCGATCCTTGAGGGGACTTTGTTGGGGTCTAGGCCATTCATGAAGCGCTGTGCATGCTCTCGATTACAGGTCAATCATCTGTCGTGCAATGCAGAGTTTCGTGGCGGATAATTGCAATGTTTTTTTTTCAAACGTGAAAAACAGTCGTGAATGTGGGCATTTCGGATCATGCGTTTCAGATATTTTACCAAAAGGCTCACAACATAGTGCACAGCACAGCACTGCACAGCACAGCACAGCACAAAAGACGCAGCATGGCATGGCATGGCATGGCATGGTGCAGCACAGTACAGCGGCAGCACTGCTCGTTCCCCAGACAAACCCGGGCTCCAGCCTCTTCACACGTGTCAAAGCCCCAAGGCCAGTGACCCCACTGCCTCATCAGACAGGCCATGAGGTGGCAGGCCCATGGCCCGACCGGAGGTGCACAGGCCCTCATGGAAGGTACGGCTGTGGGTAGTGGATGTGGGATGGCGAGACCACGCCAAGGAAAGTCCACAAAGCAGACCGCCCCAACCCCAGAGTTGTGCTTAACAACTCAGCATCGCCTGGGGAGTAGGGGGGGGGTGGGGGGGGGGGGGCTCTGACACCCCCCCCCCTCGAACCCCCCCCCCACCCTTCCGAACAGGTCACAGCCCCCAGGAGTCTTCTCCAGCCGGCAAGCGGCGGGTTGCTCTTTTCGGCCGGGCTGGTAATGCATGGTGCCTTTATCTGACCCTGATTGCTGATGTCTGGCTGACAGCTACTGACTGTGATTGTCTGACTAATGTAGTCAAACGTGATGTTCTGTTTTCTGTTTCAGACACAGTGTGTGTCTTGAAGTTTAACCAGGTTTGGCATAGAGAATACAGATGCATTTATGCCTGACTGTGGAGTGCATTGCCTCTGGTTTGCATTTGTCTGTTTTTTTAATTCGGTCACCCCCCACCCGCCACCATGGAGAAACAGAAACGGCGGACCAAAACAACGGCTTGGTGGACCTTCACTGAAGGAAAGGGAAGGGAAGGGCAGCCAATGGCGATCTGCCAGTGGGCGCCGCCAGCTGCAGACGAGAACACAAGACCATGGCTTCTTGCCAAAACCCCCTCATACCACGCATGACGTGGATCGCCCCCCCACGGGGGCTGTTGGGGCGTGGAACGCGCCGAGCGTGCCGAGAGCATGCTAACGACACCGCGACTCACGTGGAGCTCCCAGTGAAGAAGATCTGGTACAGCGAGAGTGCGAGTACCCGCCACGACTCCGTAGCACTGCATCGCCGGGGGTATGGCATGCGGTGAACAGTTGAGCATGTGCCGATGGTGTTGAGGATGGTCGCGCAGCTTGGACCGGGCACCACCGTTGGCGCTCCTGTTGAGCCGTGAACGTGTGACACATGGGGGGAAGTGGTGACAGTCGTGCTGAGTTTACGCAGCTCACCCACACACGCGATGGAAGCACTCCGCCATGAGCATGAACGTGACCCCGTGGAGGTGAAGGGTATTGCCGTATGGATCCTTAATGTTTTGGTCGACGCAACCCGCCACCATGGAGAAACAGAAACGGCGGACCAAAACAACGGCTTGGTGGACCTTCACTGAAGGAAAGGGAAGGGAAGGGCAGCCAATGGCGATCTGCCAGTGGGCGCCGCCAGCTGCAGACGAGAACACAAGACCATGGCTTCTTGCCAAAACCCCCTCATACCACGCATGACGTGGATCGCCCCCCCACGGGGGCTGTTGGGGCGTGGAACGCGCCGAGCGTGCCGAGAGCATGCTAACGACACCGCGACTCACGTGGAGCTCCCAGTGAAGAAGATCTGGTACAGCGAGAGTGCGAGTACCCGCCACGACTCCGTAGCACTGCATCGCCGGGGGTATGGCATGCGGTGAACAGTTGAGCATGTGCCGATGGTGTTGAGGATGGTCGCGCAGCTTGGACCGGGCACCACCGTTGGCGCTCCTGTTGAGCCGTGAACGTGTGACACATGGGGGGAAGTGGTGACAGTCGTGCTGAGTTTACGCAGCTCACCCACACACGCGATGGAAGCACTCCGCCATGAGCATGAACGTGACCTCGTGGAGGTGAAGGGTATTGCCGTATGGATCCTTAATGTTTTGGTCGACGCAACCCGCCACCATGGAGAAACAGAAACGGCGGACCAAAACAACGGCTTGGTGGACCTTCACTGAAGGAAAGGGAAGGGAAGGGCAGCCAATGGCGATCTGCCAGTGGGCGCCGCCAGCTGCAGACGAGAACACAAGACCATGGCTTCTTGCCAAAACCCCCTCATACCACGCATGACGTGGATCGCCCCCCCACGGGGGCTGTTGGGGCGTGGAACGCGCCGAGCGTGCCGAGAGCATGCTAACGACACCGCGACTCACGTGGAGCTCCCAGTGAAGAAGATCTGGTACAGCGAGAGTGCGAGTACCCGCCACGACTCCGTAGCACTGCATCGCCGGGGGTATGGCATGCGGTGAACAGTTGAGCATGTGCCGATGGTGTTGAGGATGGTCGCGCAGCTTGGACCGGGCACCACCGTTGGCGCTCCTGTTGAGCCGTGAACGTGTGACACATGGGGGGAAGTGGTGACAGTCGTGCTGAGTTTACGCAGCTCACCCACACACGCGATGGAAGCACTCCGCCATGAGCATGAACGTGACCTCGTGGAGGTGAAGGGTATTGCCGTATGGATCCTTAATGTTTTGGTCGACGCAACCCGCCACCATGGAGAAACAGAAACGGCGGACCAAAACAACGGCTTGGTGGACCTTCACTGAAGGAAAGGGAAGGGAAGGGCAGCCAATGGCGATCTGCCAGTGGGCGCCGCCAGCTGCAGACGAGAACACAAGACCATGGCTTCTTGCCAAATTTTCCTCCGGGCCTTTGGCCAATCAAAAATCTTCAGCGCAAGTCAGTTTAGGCCAAAATTTTCTTTGGCGCCTTCGGCGCATCTGACAACTCTGGGTCTCCTCCGGAGGGGGGGGGGTACTGATGAGGATTTTTTTGTGCTGACGTGTGCTTGCTCTTGTGACTAGCACACTACACGACTCCAAACGGGGTGGGGGTGGGGGAGGCACAGCCCCCCCTCCCTCCTCCCTCAAGCAAAACTCTGCCCACCCCCTTGTCATTGACCAGCATCCCCAGAAGGTGTGTCCAGCGACCACCCGCCGGTCAACCGGTGCACCATCACCGGGCGTCAGGCAAGGGGGAGAGGGGGTGCCGGAGGCCGGAGGATGGTGTTGTGCGGACGGTGTAGCCTCCGCACGGGTGCATGGGCAATGGGGCTCCAATGCCCCCCACCCCCCCACCCCCAGTGCAGCACGGCAAAACAATGCAGTGAGAGAGTTGTAGCGATGACCGTATGCCTGTGACACGGGGCAAAACGCGAGCTGAGTATCCGTTGCCTCATTGCCCCCCCCCCTCAGGAATCGCCCAAATCAGGCTACAAAACATTCGATAGCTGCGACAACCTCGTTTCAGACTCAGCCATTCCTCTCACTACGTGTCAGATCCGCTACGGCAGTCATTTGTGGGATCATCGTAGCACTGGACAGCCCTGACCCTTGATCCCGAGAGGTTACCTCGAGTACTGTGAAGTGCGCAGGCTACGCCAGCTCATCTTGGGCTGAGCCATGAAAAAAAAATAAATAAAACATTCGCCAGCTGCGACAATGCAGCAAACTCAAGGCAACATTCGTCACTGATTTTGATTGCGCTGCGACGGCAGCATGACGGTGCATGAGGCTGAACCGAATAAGTCCGGTGTGAGGTCAGCCCCCCCCCCCCTGGGGGGGGGTTAGTGAGGCATACTCCCATACACAGAGGGAGAGGGGGGTACAACGTCGTGGGGGTGTTGGGGCCGACCCCCCCCCCCCCCAGGGAACGCACCCCCTCGTTTGCATCCCCCACGCAGAGTGTGTATTCCATGATCCCCACGTAAGACCCGCAGTGCCTGCTCCCGGTCGGGCCGCTCTCCACATGGCCGCCCTATCGCCAGCGCCGCTCTCGAGCCCCGACTTCATCCGGCTGCAGGCGTTCCTCGAGTACGTGGTGCAGTCCGAGCCGGGGTACGTGTTGCCTGTGGCCTGCCGGACCGCCTGTGGGGGGGCGGCGGTTACCAGGGCAGGTTAGGGTTAGGGTTAGGGTTAGGGTTAGGGTTAGGCAGGTGAGGGTCCTCATGCATTGGCGTGGGGGGGGGGGATGCATTTGAAGGGAAGGGGCCTAAGAGGTGGCCCCGGAGGCGGTTAGGCAGGCGGTTGGAGGAGGTTGCCAAAGCGGTTGGGGGCGGTTACTGTCGGTTACAAATGCCATTGAGGCCGGCACTTGGCGTCAGGGGGACGGCGCAGGACCGTGGGCCACGCGGATGTGTGCCTCCATGAGACGGTGCCGGAGGGTCTCGTCCCCCTCCCCCGTGCACAGCCCCTCCAGAGCGCCCCCCCCCCCCCCCAAACCCCCGGAAGTAATGGTCACCAAATGACCCCCTGTCCCCAGCGATGCATCGGAAGGGGGGGGGGACAGGGCGGTCCTTAAGGGACCAGATTTTTTTTGTTAAGGACCGCCCTGAAGGACCGCCCCAAGGGACCACCAACCACCAACCGCCAACCGTCAACGGCTGCCAACCGCCACCAACCACCCATCACCAACTGCCAACTGCCACCAACCGCCACCAACCACCAACCGCCAACCGCCAACCGGCAATCTCCACCAGCCGCCAACCGCCAATCGCCACCAACCATGGTTGAACATCTGAGCTACATGCGGTCGTTTTTGAAAAAACCATGTTCCGGAACAGTTTTTTTTTTTGTTAAGGACCGCCCTGGGGAGGCGGGTACCCCCCCCCTTCGAGGGCGCCCAGCCGCTGCCCCCCCCCCCCCCCCTGCGCCCTCCCCCGAAGGGTACGGCCGCCGGGTTTTGCAGGTGCCTGACGCTGTTCCACGCGTTCCTGTTTGTGCTGATCCTGACGGGCCTCCTGGTGCAGCGGACCCTCCTCGGGGACATCAACGACACCGAGCGCGACACCGTCGTCCACGCGGTGCAGCACCTCGTCTTCAAGAACGTATGCCCCCCCCCCCCCCCGTCCCCACCGCCGCCCGCGCCCAGGGGCGGCCCCGGTGCCCTCCGTGCGCCCCCATCTCGGGGGGGGGGTGGGGCGGATGTAGCGGCCCCGAAGTCCCGCCGCCGTTGTGCGAAGGACGCGCCCGCCTTTTGTGTAACGATGTGCACTCGCGATGCCGGGGGCCGGGCCACGGCGTAGCGGCGAGTACCTGCGGGGAGGGGGGGGCGTCAGAGGCCAGACAAGAGGCTGGTATACTACAAGCTGACCTCCAATTTCAGGGTCCTTTGATAAAACATGTGGTTGCAGACTTAGCCATCCCTCTCACTACGTGTCAGATCCGCCACCGCAGTCATTTGTGGGATCATCGCAGCACTGCACAGCTCCGAACCTTGATTCCGAGACGTTGTCTCGAGTACCGGGGGAGGGGGGGTAATGCACGCTACAATTTCTGCAATTCAAATTCTGTACGAGAATTTTGTACGCAATTTGTTCGGTGCTTTTTAAGGATTTGTGCGGGTGTACGTCAGGCATTGCAAGCGCCCGCTGTTTCTCATGAGCAATGATGGGGAACCGTACATAATTTGCCGTGACAGATGCATCGAACACTCGACCAGTCCGTCGCACCTTCCGCACCCCCAGCCCCGCCCCCCTCCCCTGTCCCCAGGGACGTGCACATGGCTCTCTGACTCACTGAGGCCCACCCCCCGCACCACCCCAGCGACGGTTGTGACGTCCCATGCCTCCCGCATGGCAGAGCCGTCGGACGACACGGCCTCCCCCCCTCTGTCTTGCAGCACAGAAGGCTCCAGATGGCACACGCCCCCCCCCCCCCCCCCGGCCAGTGAAGGCTCCGAACATGACAACGGATGCGGTTTGAATGATGAGGGCGCCCCCTCCGTGAGAAGGTGCCCCGTGTGGGTGTACTGGACCAGACACGCCACTGGTGTGCGGCAGGGGGACTGGGTTTCTGTAGGAATCGGCCCCGTCCCACACGCCGCTCGGTAATATCCGCCGCCGTCCCACCCACAACTCAGTAGGAACAAGCCGCATCCCCATGTCTGGCGCAGTAAGATCCAGCCCCCTTCCGATCACGCGTGACCCGGCGGACGCTAGTGCCAAGTCTGGACTGTCCCCTGGCCTGACCCCGTGGGGGGCTGCCCCCCCTCCGGACCGCAGCACTGGTCCAAGGGGCACAGGCTGCGTGGGGATGGCCCTACGCAGGGACCCCCACGGGGCTGACGGGTCTGCCCCCCCATGGCCCCTGCGGAAGGGGGGGAGGCGGTGGGACCACAGCCCCACAGGGACCTCCGGGTCTGTACAGACGCATGGGCACACGGGCGGAGGCACTGGGACGGTTGTGTGGGATGATGACTGAGGGAGGGGGTGACTGGGGCAGTAGGGCTTTCGACTGCGGTGGGGGGGGGGGCGGGGGGGTCAATGGAGCCCCCCAAAACTGGGGGAGGGGGTCTGGGAAACGGGCTCAATGGACAGGACTATTTATCACTCATTATGAACTCTGGCGTTGAAGGCACCGAAAATTATTTTGAGATTGAAAATGGTCAAATTTATTTTCACCAAATGCACGGCAAGTGATGACTTTTCTGAACCCCCTCGACACGCTGATTCCAAAAATCCCATTTTCATTTTCTACCGGTTTTTGGGTCTGGGTCACCTCCGAGGCCTGGGGGTCAGTCTCGGTAGGATTTTGGGGGTCCCGTCAATTGAGCCCCATTTGGGGGAGGGGGGGGGGTCTAGCCATGGGGGCTCTATCGACACCCCCCCCCTCCAATTGAAAGCCCGCCTGCCCCTGCCTCAGTAAGAGGGGGTCAGTCAGGGGGTTACTGAGTCAGTTAGGGGGCCCCCCTATACCGAGTCAGTCATCCCCTCACCCCTTCATGGGTCAGTACCCCCCCCCCTTTACTGATGTGGACCTTGTGATGAACAGTGGCCCAACATGTCTGAGGCGGGGGGCATCCCGCTCAGCCCCCCCAACTACTTAAGGCCCATCCCCCCGCAGGTCACCCACACCCGTGCCTCTCGCTTGTGACGGTCCCGCTGGTCTTCATTGGCCACTGACAAGCCTTTCCTCTGCATTGTGCTGCGCTGATCGTGCCGGCGCACTCGCATCGCATTTGTTTGGAGGGGGGGGCGGGGCACCGACCCACAGACGGCTCCCGCACATTGACATGGGACATGCAATCCTCCGAGGGACCTGTGAAGACGGGTGCCGCCCGCCATCCGGTGCCCCGTGGCGATGCCTCCAGGTATTTGGTAAAACTTAGCAGCAGATGAGGTAACACTTTGTAAAATTTGGTAAAACTGAGTAAAATTTGGTAAAACTGAGTAAAATTTGGTAAAACTGAGTAAAATTTGGTAAAACTGAGTAAAGTTTGGTAAAACTGAGTACAATTTGGTAAAACTTAGTTAAAAAAAATTTTTAAAAATTTTTTTTACTAAGTTTTCCCACGGACCCGATGCCTCCTCCCGCGCCGCCGGCCCGCGGTTCCTCAGATCCTCTTCATATTCTACGTATTGAATCCGGAGACGCTGTCCGAGCTCATGTTCTGGCTGGGCTGGTTGTGCGGCCTGTCCTTGTTGAAGGGGTTTTGTGAGTTCTGCAACGTCCGCGTGGCAGAGGTATGTGCAAAAGGGGGGGGCGTGTGGTGGGGCGCTGGCGGACGGGATGCGCCATGGGCCTGCGGATGCACCGGTCAGCAGACCAGCCTTTGGTGCTGCCGTTGTGCAGTGCAATCCCCCCCTCCCCCCCACGACTCGGAGGGTGCATCCGAATGCACCGGGTCAATGGCACGGGGCAACAGCCCCGTCTGCGGGACGGCCGACCCCCGGAGTAGTCAAACAGGACAAGTCATCTGGGGGCTCCGCTGACACAACCAAAACACGTTCGGACCCGCAGAGGGTCGGAATGAGCAGTGGTGAGAGGCCAATAGGCGCCGCCAAAGGCAAACAATCAGATACCGAGGCCTTGTGCCAGTAATTGGGCCTCACGCACATGGCACCGTGGGGAGGCAGGTGGCGGACGACCGGGACCACAGGCGGAGGGGGTGGAACAACGGGGCCTCCCACGGAAGCACGGCGAAACATGTGGTGGACGACCCAAACGCGGAGGGGGAGTGGGCAGGAGCAACCGTCAAACGACCCCCACAACCACCAGCACAACCCCCGGTGCGCCGACTACTGGGCCCCGCTGAACGACACCAGCGGGAGCACCGGCCGCAGCGGCCGACAGAACGCAGCGCCCCGACGCAACATGCGAAGGGACGACCGGGCGACCGTCCAGGGCCCCGGACAGCCACCGCAACGCACTGCACCGGCGCACCGGGAGTGCCCAGCGGGACCACCAGAACACGGGGGGCGCCCAGCAGCACGACCCCCCGCCGCAGCGGTCACCACCAAAATCAGAATGACCAGAAGGTGGACGGTACCCCAACGCCGCACGCGAATGAGGGGGAGCGGGGGACTGTCCAGGGCCCCTTACAGAAACCGCCACCCGACAACACGCCACACGGGGGGCGGGGGGTGCAATGCAACGTGATGCAGGAGTCCCGTGGCCCCGGCCTCGGGGTATGTCGCTTGCCGGGGACCGTGAAGTCATCGGAGTCCTGATGCCCGGCCCCCGCCCGCCCTCACTTTTGTTGGCCACACGGGACCTCTGGTCCGTGGGGCCTCTGTCCGATGTGCTGCCGTGCGCGGGCCCTCGCACTGCCATCCCACGGCTTTGTACCGGAGGGGCAGGGCAGGGCGGTCCTTAAGGGACCAGATTTTTTGTTTTGTTAAGGACCGCCCTTATGGACCGCCCCAAGGGACCACCAACCGCCAACCGCCAACCCCGACCAACCGCCAACCGCCAACGGCTGCCAACCGCCACCAACCACCCATCACCAACTGCCAATTGCCGCCAACCGCCGCCAACCACAAACCGCCAACCGCCAACCGCCAATCTCCACCAACCGCCAACCGCCAATCTCCACCAGCCGCCAACCTGCAATCTCCACCAACCGCCAACCGCCAATCGCCACCAACCATGGTTGAACATATGAGCTACACGCGGTCGTTTTTGAAAAAACCATGTTCCGGAACAGTTTTTTTTTTTGTTAAGGACCGCCCTTGGGCAGGTGGGGGGGTTTTATAATGCCCTCGCCCCCTGACGGGCCCCTCCTGCGTGGCGCTGGGGGGGGGGGGGGGGGCGTGGAACGGGGTTTGGAGCCACGCGGCCCCAGGGAGGGCCTGCCCCCGTGCCCCCCCCCCCCTCCTCAACGCCGCCGGCCTGCGGGTCACGGGGCAGTCCCGCCCGGTCTGACCGGTCTCACCGCCTCCACCGCATCTCCGCATCGATGCCGAAGGGCGGCCAGGGGGCGGGGGGGGGGGGGGACGCGGGTGTTGGGCGCTCGCTGGCGATGCATTGCGTTGGGGGGACGTTGGGGGGCAGGTCTCCGTGACTCTTTTCAGAGGGGGGGGCATCCGCCAGCCCTTTTCGCGGGGGGGTGGGGGGCATCCGCCGGCCCTCACCCGCCGGCATTCGCCGGTTGGTGGGTCCCCCGCTGCCGTGCGCGGGGGGTCCGGCGTCTCCAGCGTTGGGACTGAAACGGAAGCGAGAGATGGCAGTGCAGTGCTGGGGCAATGCAATGGGACATACCATGCGTGTCCGGCCGGGGGAACTGAGTGTGATGAGGGCCTAGCCCTCGAGCACGTGCCCCCCCCCCAGTCATATGTATTAGAACGGCCGTACCCCCTCCTCCCCTTCCGATGTTTGAGGCTGACAGCCAACATTTTGCTTCGGCGCCTTCGGTGCCAAGAGGATTGAAGCTTCAAAATCTTCGGCCTGCCTTCGGTGGGGACCACAGGGGGACCCTGGGAGGAGGGGGGGGTCCCAGCCAACCCCCCCCCTCCCGCTGTTGCATACGATACTCAGTAGGCACCAGCCGCGTCCCGTATCGGACTCAGTAAGACTGGGCTGCACTGAGCTCGAAGTGTGTGCAGTGTCGTGTTTGACAGAACTTCGGTGACGCGGGGATTGACTACCAAGTGCACATGCGGATGCACCGCATGCCACTGGCGTGTCATTGCCGGGTCCCTGCCGCCCAGTCCAGAATGCGTGGGTTCGAGACCCAACGCATCCATCGCCGTGCGGTGAGCCCTTCAAAACGCCCTCTGAGCACGTCCGAATGGACGGACGCCAGCGGCACGTCCGGCCGCAGTGGGAACAGGGGCACTGGTCAGGGCTGGAGCGGGACATGGGCCTGCCCCCAGAGTTTTGCTCAACAACTCAGCATCTCGTGAGGGGGGGGGGGGGCTGACACCCCCCCCCCTCTTAAGTCATTGGGCAAATTTTTCTCCGGGTCTTCAGCCAATCAAAAATTTTTTTCTGGCGCCTTCGGTGCAAGTCAGTTTAGGCCAAAAACTTTGTTCGGTGCCTTCGGCGCCTCTAACAACTCAGGGTCTCCTGCGGGGGGGGGGGTCCCCTCCCACAGCCCCACCCCCTTTAAGGAAAACTCTGCCTGCGCCCCCGCACAACAACACAACACAACACCCCCTCCCCCCGTCACTGCAGCTGAGCCAGGCCAGTTCCCTCTCCACCCGAAGCATCCGGAGCCTGACCCTCTTCATCACGCTGACCTGCGTCCTCAACTCCCTCTACTTTGTGCTGGTCATCTACTCCTTCAGCGGCCGCGGGCTGCGGCCCCTCTTGTTCATCCTCTACGAGGTCTGCCCTGCCCCCCCCCCCCCCCCAGACCCCAGACGGAACACGCAGGGCACCGCGGGCGATGCGGAGGCACAGGGCAACGGACGCAGGGAACAGGCAGCGATGAAGGCCGTGGGGGGCGGGGGGTGGTCAGGGGCTGATTGCGGTGAAGCCACCCTGACCCATGTGTGCCCCCCCCCCCCCTGGGCCCTGCCCTGTGTAGGCCCTGGGGGCGCCGGTGGCAGCGCCCGCAGACCCGGGGTGACCACTGCCGCATATACGCCTACTCCAGAGCCCGCGGCGCACGGAGTGCGGAAGGCACTCGCCTGCTGTCTGCCGGCGCCCCGCGTCCGTGGCCTCCAGTCCACCGACGTGTGCCGCTGTTCCTCCCCCTGTGCCTGACCCCGGGTGGGGGGGGTCGGACTTTCGCTTGGAGGGGGGGGTTGTCATGGGTCCTGGAAAAGGACCCCCACAAACCAACCCAACAATTTTCCCAGGTTTCAATGGAGGTGGGAGGTGGGGGGGCTGCCCCAAGGGGTAGAACGCGGGAAGGGGTGTGTGTGTGTGTGTGTGTGTGTGTGTGTGTGTGTGTGTGTGTGTATTGATTGATTGATTGTCTCGGTGACCAGTGCTCTGCCTTCGCTTGCTTTCGTCTTCACTGACGTTGTGCCCCGCGTTTGGTCCCCACTGGTTTTCCCGCACGAAGTGTGTGTGTGTGTGTGTGCAGGGGTTTGAAGGGGGGGGGGGCGTACTTACGGTGAGAGTACACGCTCAAATCCTAATCCTAACCCTCACCCTCACCCTAACCCTAAAATGTTTGGAAAATTGGGAAATAGGCACGGCAGGAATGCAATAGCCAAAGGGGTGCTGTCAATGTGCCATGTAGAGGTGTGCTCCATGAAATGCACTTGGTGGTTTGAGTGCGGTATCACCAACACATATGTACTTGGCACATGCACATCAAGTTCAACATTTGTGGGGGGGGGGGGGGCAGATTGGGATTGCGGTGAAGTGAGAGCCACCGCCGAATGGTGCGGCATAGAAGGGGAATCTATGCGATGATGAGTAGTGCATTTGGAGAAGGAATGCACTAACAAAGGGAAGAAGTGGGATGGCGGTGAAGCGAAAAGCAATTGCCAATACAAGACCATGCCATTTGGATTTGGAACATAGTGCAACTGGAATGCAAAGAGGGCGGGGGGGGGGGGGTGCTGTAGCAACTGGAATGCAAAGGGGGGGGGGGGGGTGTTGTAGCATCGGTCCTAGAATTGCCCATTTCAAGGCTTTTGGTTCAAGGCTAATATGGGTCCAATATGGCGCAAAATAGCCTTCAGCCACTTGTTTCAACACCCCAAGTGGTCTAAGAACAACTCCGGAAAACAGAAATTTGGACCAATGTTGGGCACACAAGTGACCCCCGTAACTCTACCCTAGCACATGCACAGTGCGTGTGCCACCACTCTGTGGTACCAATGAGGCCATGAAGGGTGTAGACATCGTGGAAATAGCTTGCAAGTGATCCCCTTCATCATTATTTATCACTGCAAGGGTGCCCAACGCAATCCATGGCAACCAAACACGGTTGAGGAAGATGGAACTCGGAAAACTCGGCAAAAAGGGTGCCTTTCAAGGCTGATTTGCGGTACCTTGGGCCCAAAAAAGAGGCCATTGATCCCACTACTTGGGTGCAAACCCACCAAACTTTTATCAAACATGTTTGTTCATCATCTAGGCTGGTTCCAATGTAAGAAAAACCCTCGAAGAACATGCAAGGCACCGAAACTGCCCAATACGGGGCATTTTTTTACCATTTTTGACAGATTTTGAAACCTGGGTGTGCACTTTCGACAACTATCCCCCGCTGTAGCCGTTGAAGTTTTTTTTTACCAAAGCTTGTGTGATTGTACTTCACACCCACAGGGATCATCCGCCAAATTTTCGGCTGAATCTGAAGCACCACGGCGGAATTCTGCTTTTGGCCCATTTCGCACATGCTTGCTGGTGCTGCTTGCCAAACATGGTAGGTCCACCCTAAACACTGCAGAGGGTTGTAAAAACCTTACTAGTCCCACCAACTCGGTGACCCTAACCCTAACCTCAGCACTAACAATATTTAGGTGACAAGGGTAACTGCATAGCTGTTGGTCAACGCATATACCCGAGTTAGAATCATGCAAGGTATCATTTCAGCGACATGTGATGGACATGCATGCATCACCCTTTTTGCCTAGACCATTGGTTGACATTGACACCATTGAAAAAATTTTCTCCTTCTGGCGCCGTTGGTGCAATGGAAATAATGCCCCCTTTCGTCCCGTGTTTTTTTTGGCGGGGGGGGTCCAGGTGGGGGGCTCCCACGAACCCCCCACACCCAAAAGCCAAAGTCCCACTTGCCCAGTGCAGCCGCTACGTGCTGACCCCAGTGAGGCCCCGGCCCAATGCCCCCACGGCCCCACACCCGGACGGTCGGAGTGGCTGCACTCATGAGGGACCAGTGGGCGTGCCATGCGTTGTGAGACTGCCGGCCCGGGACGAGATGTGTGGCAGTGCGGGGCCATTCGGACCCCCCCCCCCCCTCCAAAGGGTCAGGCTCATGCCCCCCCTCCCCCTTTTCTGCGCGTTCCAAAGTTGAGGGTCTGGGGGTGACTGAGTGCGGGCCCTGTCAGCGAGGAAGGGGAGAGGGCAGTCAGAGGCAGTAGTGGGCAGTGGGGGGGCTGGGTCAGGGTCTCAGGGGCGGAGTGTTGGTGTAGAGTCGCGGTATAGAGGGGGTTTGAGAGGTATAGAGTTATGGCGGTATGCTGCCGTGGTCGGGGTTTGGGTAGAGTGACGGTGTAGTGGCGGTGTAGAGTGGCGGTGTAGAATGGTGGTGTAGTGGCGGTGTAGAGGGGCGGTGTAGTGGCGGTGTAGAGTGACGGTGTAGTGGCGGTGTAGTGGCGGTGTAGAGTGGCGGTGTAGTGGCGGTGTAGAGTGACGGTGTAGTAGCGGTGGATAGTGGCGGTGGATAGTGGCGGTGGATAGTGGCGGTGGATAGTGGCGGTGTGAGAGTGGCGGTGGATAGTGGCGGTGGATAGTGGCGGTGGATAGTGGCGGTGGATAGTGGCGGTGGATAGTGGTGGTGGATAGTGGCGGTGGATAGTGGCGGTGGATAGTGGCGGTGGATAGTGGCAGTGGATAGTGGCGGTGGATAGTGGCAGTGGATAGTGGCGGTGGATAGTGGCGGTGGATAGTGGCGGTGGATAGTGGCGGTGGATAGTGGCGGTGGATAGTGGCGGTGGATAGTGGCGGTGGATAGTGGCGGTGGATAGTGGCGGTGGATAGTGGCGGTGGATAGTGGCGGTGGATAGTGGCGGTGGATAGTGGCGGTGGATAGTGGCGGTGGATAGTGGCGGTGGATAGTGGCGGTGTGAGAGTGGCGGTGGATAGTGGCGGTGGATAGTGGCGGTGGATAGTGGCGGTGGATAGTGGCGGTGGGTAGTGGCGGTATGGAGGCGGTACAGAGGTCCACTTTTCAGGGCAAAGGGTTGCAGTGTAGTGACGCAGTCCAGAGCCGCAGTAGTGACGATGCGAGAGGACAGCTGCGGTCTGCCATTGGGTCGCGGTGTAGTGGTATAGCGTAGAGGCACGGCCCCAGTCTGCCCCAGTCTGCCCTCCGAACTGCCCCCGTGGGACATGGGAGGGGGTCCGGCCTCATGGCGCCACACGTGTCACAGCCCCTCTACATGCTGATGGACCTGGCACAGACGACCGTCAAGTTCATCCTGCACCTCCAGTGGCTGCGCAAGGCCAGCCCCATCGATGAGTACTGCTACTTCAACGGCATGTCCCTGTGCCCACGGTCCAGCCCCCCTACCCTACAACCCTCACACAAGTGCGGAGGGGGGGGGTTTGCGGAGGGGGGGGGGGGCGTTCTAGCCCCCGTACCCCCCGTCCCGGGGGGGGGGGGGGGGCACAAGGCCTCGGTATCTGATTGTTTGCCTTTGGCGGCGCCCATTGGCCTCTTGCCACCGCTCATTCTGACCCTCTGTGGGCCCGAACGTGTTTTGGTTGTGTCAACGGAGCCCCCGGATGACTTGTCCTGTTTGACTACTCCGGGGGGTCGGCCGTCCCGGAGACGGGGCTGTCGCCCGTGCCATTGACCCAGGGCATCCAGAGGCAAACTCCAAGTCCATGCGGGGGTTTGCTGACTTCAGCACTGACTTGTGCGCGCTGGGGTGTGCATCTGCAGGATCGTGTTCCTGGGTGGGGGTTGGGCGTCAAGAAAGGTGGCTCCCGTGACACAGCCCTTACAGAGTGGCAGTCCGAAAACCAGTCCGGGCTCAGAAATCGAAAGAACGGGGGGGAAAAATGGAAAAAAAGTCGCCCCAAGATATACATCCCAAAGTGATCACCGCGTCGTGGGGATCGTTTTGAGGTGCCGGTGTTGGGGTACTCCGCATCCCCTCCCCCTGCGGGCCTGTCTGGGGCTCGCGTTGTGGGAGCCACGCCGGCGGGGGAGGGGGATCGGGACATCCCCCTTTGCGGGCCTGTCAATGCCACCGTACCCAACGCCTGCACAACGCAGAGGTCTGTGTGAGGCCCTGCCCCACGGATATATCAGAAGGGCAGGGGCCTCAGGCGCGACCCCGGAGGCGGTTAGGCAGGCGGTTGGAGGGCGGTTACTGTCGGTTGCAAATGCCATTGAGGCTGGCACTTGGCGTCAGGGGGACAGTGGCTGGGCATAGGCTGGGGGCCCTCAAGGGGGAGGGCGGGGGCAGCACACATCGCCGCATGTGCCAGCAGGCGGTTGGAGGAGGTTGTCAAAGCGGTTGAGGGCGGTTACTGTCGGTTACAAATGCCATTGAGGCCGGCACTTGGCGTCAGGGGGACAGGGGCTGGGCGTAGGCTGCCCCTTCCAATGCCTCCCTGGTGGCCCCCCCTCGTCGCCCCCGTGGCTGTCCCCCGCCGCAGCCGGTGCCGGGGCAGCGCACGCCCCCTCCGCCTCAGCCCTGCAAGTTCCGCAGGGGCCCCTGCGCGCCCCCGTGTGTCCCGGGCCGCCGCTGCGGATGCCCCACTCGATGGACCGGGGGTGAGGCCGTGAGGCCCGGGCCGAGTCAGACCCCCCGTGTTCCGGTGGCCGGTCATGCGGATGGCGATGGGGGGGATGGGGAAGAGGACATGGCGGGAGGTGACGGTTGATGAGGACCATGCCCTCAGGCAGTCCCCCCCACCCCCACCCCCACTCCCAAAGGGTTGCGCTGCAAAAGAGCCCCCAGTCATATGCATTAGAACGGCCGTACACCGTAGGAGGGGGGGGGGAGGCCCCCTCCTCCCCTCCTCCCCATTCCCCTTCCAATGTTTGAGGCTGACAGCCAACATTTTGCTTCGGCGCCTTCGGTGCCAAGAGGATTGAAGCTTCAAAATGTTTGGCCCCCCTTCGGCGGGGACCACAGGGGGACCCTGGGAGGAGGGGGGTCCCAGCGCAAACCCCTTCCACCCCCCTTCAGACCCCCCCCCACCCCCCTTCTAATACATCCCTGCCCCCCCCCCCCCCGCTGTCCCCCCCCCGACCACCCCAAACCCCCCCCCTGACGGTCAGCCCTTGCCAAACCGCTTCTGTGGGCCCCCACGGCCCTCCACCCGGTTTGCACCCGCTGCACATTGCCCCCCCGCCCCCCCCCCCCAATCGCTCTTCCCACTGCCAGTCACCGCTTCCCCCCACCACTTCTGCAAAGCCCCGGCCCCGCGCCGTGGCCCTCCCTCAACCGCTCATGCCCCCCTCATGTCCCTTTCAGCCTTCATGGACCCCCCCCCCCCCCAGGGCCTGTGCTTGAAGGTCTGGGGGTGGGGTGGGGGGGGTGGGGGGGTACAGTCACTCTCAGTCAGGCTCCATCCGTGTCCTCCCACCTCCAACTGCTGCCGCTGCAACGGCTTTGGTACCCACTGCCTTCTGCCCCCCAAACCGCATCCCCAACCGTCACCAACCGCCTTTACCCCCCCGTTTCCCAGAGCAACGCCCCTATCAGAGCAAGGGCAGGTGGTGGTTCCTCACATTGTGGGGCGTGAGGGGGGGATCCCCGCGCACCGTGTGCCCGCTGCACGCCGTCTTTCGCATGCCGGTCCTCGCTTTGCCCAGGGGTTTTCAGGGTTGAAGGGACGCGGTGGCCTCAGGGACATGCCTACAACACAACGCAGGCCTCCATTCCACCCCCGCACCAATGCACTGGTGGTGGTAGCCGCCGTTGGTGGATGACGAAGGGGGCGATATGGGACGGCCGCCTGAACAACCGCAAAGGCAGCCCCCAAAGAGAGGGCGCCACGTATCGCACCGGGCGTTGGGGGTCTGTGGTACAGGGGGGGGGGTCTGTGGTACAGGGGGAGGGGGTCTGTGGTACAGGGGGAGGGGGTCTGTGGTACAGGGGGAGGGGGTCTGTGGTACAGGGGGAGGGGGTCTGTGGTACAGGGGGGGGGGGTCTGTGGTACAGGGGGAGGGGGTCTGTGGTACAGGGGGGGGGGGTCTGTGGTACAGGGGGAGGGGGTCTGTGGTACAGGGGGGGGGGTCTGTGGTACAGGGGGAGGGGGTCTGTGGTACAGGGGGAGGGGGTCTGTGGTACAGGGGGAGGGGGTCTGTGGTACAGGGGGAGGGGGTCTGTGGTACAGGGGTATCTGGTATCTGGTATCTGGTTGACCCGCCCGAGGCTCCGACACAGCCGGAGGGGTTCCCTGAAAATGTGGGACACCCAACCGCCACATGGCGGCTTACTCGGTCCCGCCAGGGTGGGTCGAAGCGGGCGGCCCATGCCCGCACCCTGCGCCACCAGGGGCTGACACCTGCCGTGGTTTTGGGTGTGTGGGGGGGGGGGGGCTCCGCTGGATTGGGGGTCAGGTTGGGTTCCCCGCGCGTTGAGTGGGTCGCGTCTCGGGGGTGCCAGTCAAGGCAAGGGGCTGCGCAGGGGCGCGGACTGGGGCTGCGCATGAGCGCAGACTGGGGCTGCGCAGGGGCGCAGACTGGGGCTGCGCAGGAGCGCAGACTGGGGCCGCGCAGGGGCGCAGACTGGGGCTGCGCATGCGCGCAGACTGGGGCTGCGCAGGGGCGCAGACTGGGGCTGCGCAGGGGCGCAGACTGGGGCTGCGCATGGGCGCAGACTGGGGCCGCGCAGGAGCGCAGACTGGGGCTGCGCATGGGCCAGACTGGGGCTGTGCAGGGGCGCAGACTGGGGCTGCGCAGGGGCGCAGACCGGGGCTGCGCAGGGGCGCAGACCGGGGCTGCGCAGGGGCGCAGACTGGGGCTGCGCAGGAGCGCAGACTGCGGCTGCGCAGGGGCGCAGTCTGGGGCTGCGCAGGGGCGCAGACTGGGGCTGCGCATGGGCGCAGACCGGGGCTGCGCAGGCGCGCAGACTGGGGCTGCGCAGGGGCGCAGACTGGGGCTGCGCATGGGCGCAGACTGGGGCTGCGCAGGGGCGCAGACTGGGGCTGCGCAAGGGCGCAGACTGGGGCTGCGCGTGGGCGCCGACTGGGGCTGCGCAGGAGCGCAGACTGGGGCTGCGCAGGGGCGCGGACTGGGGCTGTGCAGGGGCGCGGACTGGGGCTGCGCAGGGGCGCAGACTGGGGCTGCGCAGGGGCGCAGACTGGGGCTGTGCAGGGGCGCGGACTGGGGCTGCGCAGGGGCGCAGACTGGGGCTGCGCAGGGGCGCGGACTGGGGCTGTGCAGGGGCGCGGACTGGGGCTGCGCAGGGGCGCAGACTGGGGCTGCGCAGGGGCGCAGACTGGGGCTGCGCAGGGGCGCAGACTGCGGCTGCGCATGAGCGCAGACTGGGGCTGCGCAGGGGCGCAGACTGAGGCTGCGCAGGGGCGCAGACTGGGGCTGCGCAGGGGCGCAGACTGGGGCTGCGCATGCGCGCAGACTGGGGCTGCGCAGGGGCGCAGACTGAGGCTGCGCCGGGGCGCAGACTGGGGCTGCGCATGGGCGCAGACTGGGGCTGCGCAGGGGCGCGGACTGGGGCTGCGCATGGGCGCAGACTGGGGCTGCGCAGGGGCGCAGACGGTGGCTGCGCCGGGGCGCAGACTGGGGCTGCGCAGGGGCGCAGACTCGGGCTGCGCATGAGCGCAGACTGGGGCTGCGCAGGGGCGCGGACTGGGGCTGCGCAGGGGCGCAGACTGGGGCTGCGCAGGGGCGCGGACCGGGGCTGCGCAGGGGCGCGGACCAGGGCTGCGCAGGGGCGCAGACTGGGGCTGCGCAGGGGCGCAGACTGGGGCTGCGCAGGGGCGCAGACTGGGGCTGCGCATGGGCGCAGACTGGGGCTGCGCAGGGGCGCAGACTGGGGCTGCGCGGGGGCGCAGACTGGGGCTGCGCGTGGGTGCAGACTGGGGCTGCGCAGGAGCGCAGACTGGGGCTGCGCAGGGGCGCAGACTGGGGCTGCGCAGGGGCGCGGACTGGGGCTGTGCAGGGGCGCGGACCGGGGCTGCGCAGGGGCGCAGACTGGGGCTGCGCATGGGCGCAGACTGGGGCTGTGCAGGGGCGCAGACTGGGGCTGCGCAGGGGCGCAGACTGGGGCTGCGCAGGGGCGCAGACTGGCGCTGCGCATTGGCGCAGACTGGGGCTGCGCATGAGCGCAGACTGGGGCTGCGCAGGGGCGCAGACTGGGGCTGCGCAGGAGCGCAGACTGGGGCTGCGCATGCGCGCAGACTGGGGCTGCGCATGGGCGCAGACTGGGGCTGCGCAGGGGCGCAGACTGGGGCTGCGCAGGAGCGCAGACTGGGGCTGCGCAGGGGCGCAGACTGGGGCCGCGCAGGAGCGCAGACTGGGGCTGCGCATGGGCCAGACTGGGGCTGTGCAGGGGCGCAGACTGGGGCTGCGCAGGGGCGCAGACTGGGGCTGCGCAGGGGCGCAGACCGGGGCTGCGCAGGGGCGCAGACTGGGGCTGCGCAGGAGCGCAGACTGCGGCTGCGCAGGGGCGCAGTCTGGGGCTGCGCAGGGGCGCAGACTGGGGCTGCGCATGGGCGCAGACCGGGGCTGCGCAGGCGCGCAGACTGGGGCTGCGCAGGGGCGCAGACTGGGGCTGCGCATGGGCGCAGACTGGGGCTGCGCAGGGGCGCAGACTGGGGCTGCGCAAGGGCGCAGACTGGGGCTGCGCGTGGGCGCCGACTGGGGCTGCGCAGGAGCGCAGACTGGGGCTGCGCAGGGGCGCGGACTGGGGCTGTGCAGGGGCGCGGACTGGGGCTGCGCAGGGGCGCAGACTGGGGCTGCGCAGGGGCGCAGACTGGGGCTGCGCGTGGGCGCCGACTGGGGCTGCGCAGGAGCGCAGACTGGGGCTGCGCAGGGGCGCGGACTGGGGCTGTGCAGGGGCGCGGACTGGGGCTGCGCAGGGGCGCAGACTGGGGCTGCGCAGGGGCGCAGACTGGGGCTGCGCAGGGGCGCAGACTGCGGCTGCGCATGCGCGCAGACTGGGGCTGCGCAGGGGCGCAGACTGAGGCTGCGCAGGGGCGCAGACTGGGGCTGCGCAGGGGCGCAGACTGGGGCTGCGCATGCGCGCAGACTGGGGCTGCGCAGGGGCGCAGACTGAGGCTGCGCCGGGGCGCAGACTGGGGCTGCGCATGGGCGCAGACTGGGGCTGCGCAGGGGCGCGGACTGGGGCTGCGCAGGGGCGCAGACTGGGGCTGCGCATGCGCGCAGACTGGGGCTGCGCATGCGCGCAGACTGGGTCTGCGCAGGGGCGCAGACTGGGGCCGCGCAGGGGCGCAGACTGGGGCTGCGCAGGGGCGCAGACTGGGGCTGCGCATGGGCGCAGACTGGGGCTGCGCAGGGGCACAGACTGGGGCTGCGCATGGGCGCAGACAGGGGCTGCGCATGAGCGCAGACAGGGGCTGCGCAGGGGCGCAGACTGGGGCTGCGCATGAGCGCAGACTGGGGCTGCGCAGGGGCGCGGACTGGGGCTGCGCAGGGGCGCAGACTGGGGCAGCGCAGGGGCGCAGACTGGGGATGCGCATGGGCGCAGACTGGGCATGCGCATGGGCGCAGACTGGGGCTGCGCATGGGCGCAGACTGGGGCTGCGCAGGGGCGCAGACTGGGGCTGCGCAGGGGCGCAGACTGGGGCTGTGCAGGGGCGCAGACTGGGGCTGCGCAGGGGCGCAGACTGGGGCTGCGCAGGGGCGCAGACTGGGGCAGCGCATGGGCGCAGACAGGGGCTGCGCATGGGCGCAGACTGGGGCTGCGCAGGAGCGCAGACTGGGGCTGCGCAGGAGGGGGGGGGGGGGGGGCGCCTCACCACAGGCTTTTGGCGACCCCCCCAGGCGCCGGGCTCCTCACCAGGAGGTTATTGGGGCCCGGGCCAGCGTGTGCGCGAGGGCCCCAATACGCAGACTGGGGCTGTGCAGGAGCGCAGACTGGGGCTGCGCAGGGGCGCAGACTGGGGCTGCGCATGGGTGCAGACTGGGGCTGCGCATGGGCGCAGACTGGGGCTGCGCAGGGGCGCAGACTGGGGCTGCGCAGGGGCGCAGACTGGGGCTGCGCATGGGCGCAGACTGGGGCTGCGCAGGGGCGCAGACTGGGGCTGCGCAGGGGCGCAGACTGGGGCAGCGCATGGGCGCAGACAGGGGCTGCGCATGGGCGCAGACTGGGGCTGCGCAGGAGCGCAGACTGGGGCTGCGCAGGAGGGGGGGGGGGGGGCGCCTCACCACAGGCTTTTGGCGACCCCCCCAGGCGCCGGGCTCCTCACCAGGAGGTTATTGGGGCCCGGGCCAGCGTGTGCGCGAGGGCCCCAATACGCAGACTGGGGCTGTGCAGGAGTGCAGACTGGGGCTGCGCAGGGGCGCAGACTGGGGCTGCGCATGGGCGCAGACTGGGGCTGCGCATGGGCGCAGACTGGGGCTGCGCAGGGGCGCAGACTGGGGCTGCGCATGCGCGCAGACTGGGGCTGCGCAGGGGCGCAGACTGGGGCTGTGCAGGGGCACAGACTTGGGAGGCGCAGGAGGGGGGGGGGGGGCGCCTCACCACAGGCTTTTGGCGACCCCCCCAGGCGCCGGGCTCCTCACCAGGAGGTTATTGGGGCCCGGGCCAGCGTGTGCGCGAGGGCCTCACCACAGGTTTTTGGCCCCGCGCTGTCGGGGGGGGGCGCGCCGGGGGGCCGTTCAGGCTGGTTCCCCCCGGGGCTGGCTCAGTTGTGCATGGCCACAGGCCAGCAGAGGCTGTTTCTTACGGGGCTCATGTCGGTTCATGGCCCAGGGCGCATGGGGGAGGG
>OZ038398.1:30941638-31054306 GCA_964036045.1 Eutreptiella sp. 'Long Island Sound 2002' | reverse complement strand
GGTGGGGGCGTCGAAAGAGCCCCCGAAAACCGGGGGTTCGGGAAAAGGTCGATGAGTTGTTTTGAAGTCGGGCACCGAAGGCGCCGGAAACTTTTTTGAGCATTGGAAATGGTCAATCTTTCTTTCCCCCAAATCCATGGGAAATGAGGACTTTTCTGGACCCCCTCGACGCGGTGATTCCACAGGTCCCATTTTCGATTTTGGGGCCCGGGTCACCTCCGGGGCCCGGGAGGGTCTGTCTCGGTGATGTCTGGGGGTACAGCATTGGGATCGATGGCCGGGACATCGATTTGGATGCCGGGCGCGCCGGGCAAATGTTTTCTCAAAAAGAAAACAGTCCGAACACCAAACGTTCGCTGGAAGAGCGTTTGTTGGATATGGGGCGGGGGGGGGGGATCCCCCCCCCGCCCTGCGACTGTCCAGGGCCCCGTAAAGAAACAACAACCAGACGGAATGTCACACAAAGGGGGGCCTCCCCCCTTTGTGCACTGTTGACGCCACACACACACACACACACACACAGCCAGTGCCACTGCCTGGCCAGTCGCAATGCTCTGCGCACTCGGCCTCAGCATGTATGACGTGCAAGCGGCTATGGAGGACAGCCGAAGAGTGCTGTAAGCTGGGCCACCACGCAGATCAGCACGTAGCTCAGAGACCCCAGCTGCAACTGTGCCCGCTGCATAGCTTGCCTCCTTGCCCAAGATGCACCCTCAAACAGAGAGGAGTGCGCCATTGCTGCCAAAGGGGGCACCACAAAGTGTGCACCCCAGTGCCAGCGCACCGGAAGCGTGCTCTTTCCACACAATCGCTCCAGCCCCACAAAAAACCATGCTTGCAAAGGCCTACACGGCATTCACCAGGCCTGCTGAGGTCCCCACACCAACCAGTCACCCCTCCAGCCCCCAAGCGCAGGAGGCCTAAAACACCACCGCCCCGGTCCCCCCCAGTGCTTGTCGCACAGGGGCTGGAGGAGACCACAGCCGAGGACGTCGCCCGCCCGCTTTTTCTGACGAGGCATGGGAGAGCAAACACTCTGGATACTTAACCAGCCAACCACAGAGGTTCTGATTCCGCAGAAGGGGGGGGTCCAACGTTCCACATAGGCCTCAGCAGACCTGAGCCAAATGGGGCGTCCAGCGCTGCACAAGGATCCACCTCTAAAAGTACAGATCACACACACACACACACACACACCGCCTTTCCAGTCCCCAGGGCCCCTCCTCCATTTGCGTTGCCGCACGGGGCGTGGGGTTGGGGGGTGGGGGTCTGCCCTTGTCTTTTTTTATGTACCGCAAATGGGGCGTCTCACGGGGTCCCTCCGCTTCAGGCGTGGGCCAGCCCGTCAAACCGGCGTGTCCCCCACGTCCGGAGGTCCCGGGCCGGTGCCGCCGGAGCCCCGTGTCGCTGCGGTCGCAGTGGAAGCGACGACGAGGGGCATCACGTGACTCAACGCCCTTCTCCACCGTCGCCGAACGCCGGACGCGCATGCCCGCGGGACATGAGGGTTTTGTGTTGAGGCGGTTCTCGTCCGATCCCCCGTGTTGGCGTGGGGCGGAGTGCAGGCCGACGGGAACGGACGCGTCGCTGTGGCCGTGCCCGAGGGTGGGGCCTCGCTGTGCGCAACCGTGTGCCATCTTCACGGCCTTTTGTTTGGTTGGCCCCGGGGGGCGGGGGGGGGGGGCGACTCCGCGGGTCCCCCCCCCCCAACCAACCCTCCCGGACCCCCCCCCCCCCCCGGGGCAAAGCCCCCCCCCGACTTCCCCCATCGCCCCTCCCAGACCCCCCCCCTCCCCCCCACAAGGGGGCCTCCAGCCAACAGTTAGTGGGGGGGAGGGGGGGTGGGGGGTAGTTGGCGTCCAGAACCAAGGAGTCGCCCCCCCCCCCCCCCCCCCGCCCCCGGGGGGTTGACCCGGAATTGACCGGGGGGTCCTCCACAACACATTTGGGCCCTTACACATAAGTCCCACCCATTCCCCTCAAAGGGCTCTGATATTCAGCGGTGGTCAGCCATGCGCAGCCTATGAAAGTGCCCCCCCCCCCCCGCCCCCTACGAGAACACCGCCCGTGTCAGAGCAACCGGCGGGTGTTGTGGCCGCCTCGCCTCCAGCGTGCCCCAGTCTGCCCCTCGCTGCCCTTTGAGAAACCGTGTCCGGTGCCACTGACCTCGACCTCCGCACCCTTGGGCAAGGGGGTGGTGTGGTACTGCCGGTGGTGGCGGTGCGCACCCGGACACGCCCCGGCCATGACCACGCCTCCGGGCGTGGGCCGGAGGGTCGGGGCGTTTGTTTTTTTTGGTGGAAATGTTTTGTTTTGTTTTTGTTTTGTTTTGTTGTGTTTTGTTTTGCATTTTGTTTTGTTTTGTTTTGTTTTTTGTTTTGTTTTGTTTTGTTTTGTTTTTTGTTTTGTTTTGTTTTGTATTTTGTTTTGTTTTGTTTTGTTTTGTTTTGTTTTGTTTTTTGCTTTGTTTTGTTTTGTTTTGTTTTGTTTTGTTTTGTTTTGTTTTGTTTTGTTTTGTTTTGTCTTGTTTTTTGTTTTGTTTTGTTTTGTTTTTTTGTTTTGTTTTTCTGTCAAAAAACGTCGACCCCCGTCGGTTACCCTTCAACCGCCGTCCCATTGTGCGCCTGAATTCTGAGCGAATGTCCCGCGCGGGCGACGGGACGGTCCGAAGATCAGAAGCGCCGTGATCTGAACTGTGACCCCGACCGCGGACATGGGGGCGCCTTGAGATCTGTGGATCTTAGATGCTGACGCCCCGCCCCCCGTCAGTTCCCCTACCTCCGCCGGTGGGTGCCCTTCAACTGGGCGTGGGGGTCTGGGGGTGTGGGGGTGTGAGGGAGAGTGGGGGTGTGGTGGGTGTGGGGCGGGGATGCAGTAGAAGGGAAGGAGCCTTAGAGGCGACCCAGAGGCAGTTAGACAGGCGGTTGGAGGACGTTGCTGAGGTTACTGTCGGTTACAAATGCCATCGAGGCTGGCGCTTGGCGTCAGGGGGACAGTGGCTGGGCATAGCCTGGGCGCCCTAGAGGGGGGGGGGGGTACCCCCACCTTCCAATGCACACCTGAGGGGGGGGGGGGTCGTGTTTTGGGTGTGGGGCTGCGTGTCGCGGTGTGTACACGGAGGAGGACTGCAGAGCCTGTCACACTGTGCCCAGTCTTGGGGGTGTGGCGTGTGTGTGGGACGGCGGTGCGCCCTCGCCCCCCCCGCAGGTGCGCCTCCGCCGCTTCGAGCGGGCGCAGCAACTACTGAAGGCGGGGCTGCTGCAGCACTCGCCGGACCTGTGCGGCGTGATCCGGGACGAGGCGGTGTGGGCGTGGGTGGGGTACTACGCCCTGCGGATTTGGGACGTGGAGGCCGCGGAGCTGGAGGCGATGCTGGCGGCCCCGGACTGCGCGGAGACGCCGTGCCGCGTGGAGATCGACGAGGGGGACGCGATGGAGTGGGCCGTGGCCGTGACGGCCGCGGCCGCGGGGCGCTACGTGCGGGCGGCGCAGGTGTTCGCGGCGGTGGAGGAGGCGGCTCGTGAAGCGCGGCGTGTTCCCGCGGCCCATCTCGGCGTACGGGCGGGCGTGGGCGCAGTTCTACGCGACGCTGGGCACCCCCCGGCGCCTCCCGCCGGAGGCGTTCGAGGCGGAGTACCGGCGGCAGGAGGAGCAGGGGGGGGGAGGGTGAGGAGGGGCGGGGGGGGGGGGGGAGGGTGAGGAGGGGCGGGGGGGGGGGGAGGGTGAGGAGGGGCGGGGGGGGGGGAGGGTGAGGAGGGGCGGGGGGGGGGAGGGGCGGGGGGGGGGAGGGTGAGGAGGGGCGGAGGGGGGGGGGAGGAGGGGCGGGGGGGGGGGGGTGAGGAGGGGCGGAGGGGGGGGGGGGGTGAGGAGGGGGCCGTGTTCCGGGGGTGCGGGTCGGGTGGCGGGGCTCCGTGCGCATCGGGGGTGCAGCCCCCCTCCGGACCCGCAGTAGAACAAAACAATGTGTAAAAGGAGGTGGTACCCCCCCCGGAGTCCAAACCCCCTCAATAACAGACGCATTGACCCAGTGTACATACGATAACGGGGCACCCCATCCGATTACTGTGTTGGACTAAGGACTGCAATGGTCTGTGGCGGGGACCTTCAGTCAATCGATACCGTCCATTGATCCCCCAAACCCCCCCCCCACCCCCACCCCGTCCTCCCCCTCCAAATTGCCTGCAAACAGTTTTCTTGGGCGCCTTCGGATCTCAGGGTCACGTCCGGGGGTGTGAGCGTCGAATAGTGTTGTCCCTATGGAAACGGACTGTCTTCTCGTGAACACGGATTTGGCGACGGATTCATTGCTTTGGGCTTGGCTTTTGCCGGCGCCGGTCCTCCGAAGCGAAGGGAAAGCGATTTGCCGATTTGGGGGGGGGGGGGGTCTGGAACAGGGGCTCGTATGACCTCCCCCCCCCCTCCGCCGCCCCGACACGCGTCTCGGTGCGCCGTGGGGTTGGGTTTGAGGGGGTATGCGCTGCCACATGACCCCCCGTTTGGGGGTTGGGTCATGGGATTGGGACCTTCGTTGACACGGAGGAGCGTCAGCCACGGAGATGGGCTTGTGTCATGCCACAAAAGTTGTCCGGCGCCGAAGTTATGTTTTGGGGGCCCTGTTGGCACAGAGGAGGGTCATCCCCCCCCCCTCCGGTCCACCGCGTGTCTGGGAGCGGGGGGGGGGATGCGGGGGCCACGGGGGTGAGGGGGGATGCGCCGTGCGGGACCCCGCCGGCCGGTCATGGCGGCCCTGAGGCCGTCGCCGGGGTGTTTTCCCCGCGAGGGGGACGATCCACACCCCCCACACCCCCACACCCCCCACACCCCCCACCCCCCCCCCCCGGACCCCACCCCTTCTCTTCGTCGTCAAAGGGCGGGGCGGGGGGGTCAAGAGCGGGGCTTTGGGGCACTGTAGATTGTTGTGTTGCGGGATGGGCTCGTGTGATGCAAGTACCCCCCCCCCCTTTCAATCTTCACTCCGCTGTCTTTCTCCAGCCTACAGTCATTGTGCCTCATGCGCACTGGGAAGCCGTCGGGCGTGGCAGTCTCCCACTGCATCACCCGGTTTCAGACTCAGCTAATCCTCACTGCATGTCAGATCCGCTACCACAGTCATTTGTGGGGTCACCGTAGCACTGGGCAGCTCTGAACCTTGATTCCGAGGGGTCACCTCGAGTACTGTGAAGTGAGCGGGCTGCGCCAGCTCATCTTGGTCTGAGGCAAAACAAAAAGATGCAAGTACCCCCCCCCCCTTTGTCTAAGCCATCCAGCGATAGGGCCTCACCGGCAGACGTACGCCCGTTCATGCAACAAGTATTTCAGGTTCGCCGTGACACACATTGTCCGTGCGTACCCGCCCGGGGGGTTGGCACCCCAACAACCTCCTGGGCATTGTCCAAGAGGCCCAGGGCGGAGGAACGGGAGCCGATGCCGCAAGTCAGTGTGTCTGAGACGCAGGCGGATGTGGACTCGGGGGGGGGGGGGGGGGGGTAGTGCCATTGGTGACGGCAGTCAGATGGGCAACGGATCGTGCTGGGACAGGGAGGGGCCGTGCAGCACGGGCGTGAGGGATGCGAGGGAGGCATTGACGGAATGTCGGTGGAAGTGGGGGTTGTGACCCGGGCAGTAGCGGGGGGTTTGGAACAGGTGTCAGTGCCGCCCGAGCGGAGGGGATCTGACCTCTGACCTGTCCAAGGCGACATTCCAATGATTTGTGGCTAAGCTACGGCCTTGTCTAAGCTACAGCGGGCGTAGGGACCGTATGAATTCCGTACTTTGGCGTGGCATAGACAAGGGGGGAGGGGGGGGGGTACGTTTTGCAGGATGGGCCTTGGGGTTTCCTCACTTCCGGGCAAGGGTTAGGGCTGGGGCTGTGCCCCACTGCCTTGCTCTATCCAGGCATCCACCCAACGTGTTTGGAGCTCAAATCCGATGTCGATTTGTCATGCTCGGGGCTAGAGCAGCGCGCGCGCATGGCTCACGCCGGGCGCGCGCAGGGCAGGGCACGCATGGGAGCCTGCATGCACCGCGGAGAAGCCAACCGCCAAACCTGTACCCACGAGCCGGGACCACCATTTCATACTCCTTTTTGGCGTGGGGGGGGGGGAAGGTTGAGGTCCGCATCTTTTGGCAATTTTCGGCATTTCTGCCGCAGGTTTCCCGCAATTTTTCTGCAGCCGTTTTTTTTTGCTTGTTCACGTTGCGTTGTGGGCGCCCTGTGTGCTCGAGGCTGCAGGGGCTTTGATGACGGCACCGCCATTGGACCTGACGCCCGCCCGCCAGCCCCCCCCTCCCTCCTTCTGCTGCTGCCACGCCGTCCGGGCATAGGCAGGGGATCGAGCGTTCCTTGCCGTTCGGGCCGTGCTCCTGCGGGAGTTCTGACACCCCCGCACCCCCGCGTGAGGCCCGGGGGGCGTTGTGCCGGTCCGGCGTGCGCAGGGGCCCTCCGAGCCCCGGGCGGATGGCGTGGGGGGTCCCGCCATCCGGTCGTGCCGCGGGGCCGGTGCCGCCGCGCGTTGGAGTGCGGCGGGCGGGGCCCTCGGCCTTGGGCAGTTCAATGCGATTCCCCCGGGGCACGGCGCGGGCCAGAGGCACCAGCGCTCCGTGCCCCCGTTTGTTCGAATGGTCTTTCGGTCTTCGAACACAGCCCTTTGGAACAGAGAGGGCGCACCGTGCGCTGTGCGAAAAGTCGGCTGCTTTCCACCGCCGGTAGCCACGGGTCCCAGGGCCCTGACTTCTGCACCCCCGATGCTGTTTTGAATGGATCATGCGTGCTTCTGTAGGGGGGGGGTGTGCAGGGGTGTTCCCGGGATGAACAACGCAATAATTGGCGCTGTGCCCGCGCTGTGTGAAACCGCCCCCTGAAGGCTCACCAGAAGCGGATGCCAAAGCCACCGGGAATCCCCTTTTTGGTGGCTACCCCCCCAACCGACAGGTGTAGCTGAACAGCCCCAGTGTCACACGGTGATCATCTTGAGGTATGTCACGCGTGTGCGCGTGTTCGACCGCTGGTCGGTGGGTGGGTTGCAGCGGAACCGGGGGCATGTCGGGTGGTTGGTGGGTGGTTTGCAGGGGTGTTCCCAGGATGAACACGGTAATGATTGGCGCTGTGCCTGTGCTATGCGGAAATGCCCCCATAACCCCCGGGCGTACGGTTGACCGTGCAAAGGCACAAGGGCGAGGGTTCAAGGAGGCACCCTTCGAGGGAACACAATCGCGCAGATCAATGTTTGGAGCATCGCCACGAGACCGATCGACGTTTGTATCGGGTCTCCAAAGTAAAGGGGTGGCGAGGCTCCAAGGGTTTGTTTTTTTGGGGGGGGGGGGGGGGGGCATTGGCATTGGCAAACACAGGGCACCAAACGAATCCTTGTACCCCAATGGCCGTCCCGAATACGAATTGTTGGCCGTTGCGCACCTGACTTTAGAGGCGCCAAAGCAGCAGAGCATGCGACATCTCGATTTGAAAGTCACCGGCACGGCTGTCGTGTACCGCGCTTTGCTGGCGTGTGTGTGTCACGCACCAGCACGGGCTTGTCTACGCACGTGGTGGGCGTTCAACCGCTGTTTTGCGCCCCTCCCCTGCGCAAGCAGATTCCCTAATACAAAATGGTGGCCGTCGCGCACCTGACTTTAGAGGCACCAAAGCAGCAGAGCATGCGACGTCTCCGGTCGACGATCGCTTGTGCGGGGGAAATGGACGGCGGTACCGGCGGCCGTTTGGCCACAAAAGACGGTCGGCCGTCCCCGTCCTCGAGCAGCCCCCAGTGTCCCTTGCGCAAGTGGGGGATTGGCAAAGCACAGCCCCGGGCCGCCCTCACAACAACCGCACTGCACGTCCCCAGGGGTTTGGGGGGGGGGGGGATTGGCATTGGCATGGGAAGGGGCTGGGGATGGGGGGGGGAGGGGGGGGGGGGGTGTAGAGCCGAGCGGCACGCGACGGAGGGGCCGGTCTTGGCGTGCCACGCGGGGCTGCGCGTTGCAGCGCCTTCCCGGCGGGCCCTCCCCATCCGCAGGGCCCTCCCCATCCGCAGGGCCCTCCCCATCCGCAGGGCCCTCCCCATCCGCAGGGCCCTCCCCATCCGCAGGGCCCTCCCCATCCGCGGGGCCCTCCCCATCCGCGGGGCCCTCCCCATCCGCAGGGCCCTCCCCATCCGCGGGGCCCTCCCCATCCGCAGGGCCCTCCCCATCCGCAGGGCCCTCCCCATCCGCAGGGCCCTCCCCATCCGCGGGGCCCTCCCCATCCGCGGGGCCCTCCCCATCCGCGGGGCCCTCCCCATCCGCAGGGCCCTCCCCATCCGCAGGGCCCTCCCCATCCGCAGGGCCCTCCCCATCCGCAGGGCCCTCCCCATCCGCAGGGCCCTCCCCATCCGCAGG
Organism: Eutreptiella sp. 'Long Island Sound 2002'; assembly: GCA_964036045.1. Classification (NCBI taxonomy): domain Eukaryota; phylum Euglenozoa; class Euglenophyceae; order Eutreptiales; family Eutreptiaceae; genus Eutreptiella; species Eutreptiella sp. 'Long Island Sound 2002'. The sequence goes on along the minus strand of OZ038398.1, from coordinate 31,045,933 downwards.
GCCCTCCCCATCCGCGGGGCCCTCCCCATCCGCAGGGCCCTCCCCATCCGCAGGGCCCTCCCCATCCGCAGGGCCCTCCCCATCCGCAGGGCCCTCCCCATCCGCGGGGCCCTCCCCATCCGCAGGGCCCTCCCCATCCGCGGGGCCCTCCCCATCCGCAGGGCCCTCCCCATCCGCGGGGCCCTCCCCATCCGCAGGGCCCTCCCCATCCGCAGGGCCCTCCCCATCCGCAGGGCCCTCCCCATCCGCAGGGCCCTCCCCATCCGCGGGGCCCTCCCCATCCGCAGGGCCCTCCCCATCCGCAGGGCCCTCCCCATCCGCAGGGCCCTCCCCATCCGCAGGGCCCTCCCCATCCGCAGGGCCCTCCCCATCGGCCGGGCCCTCCCCATCCGCGGGGCCCTCCCCATCCGCAGGGCCCTCCCCATCCGCAGGGCCCTCCCCATCCGCAGGGCCCTCCCTTGAGCCGACTGTTGGTGTGCCCCTGAGCGAACGCCGGATTGTCTTTGGCGCTTTGGCCGGTGTCCGCGTGCCGAAGGGGGAAGGGCTGCGGTGGCTACGGCCCCCGCGCCGTCCCTGTCATTTCGCACGCGTAGTGTGGCCCACGCCGCACACTCTCCCGTGTACATGACTCCGCATCTCCGGGCCAAAGTGGGTGGTCTGGTGCCGGCCCGGGCGGATGGTGTGGGGGCTGTATCGAGAGGGGGCCGCTGTGTGACAGGCCTGAGGGGGGGGGGGCGTGATCAGCCTTGATCTCCTTTCTTTGGCTGTGCATGTTGGTGCTTTCGCAATCTCCTTGATCGCAATCATCACTTGACACAACCACGTGTCACCGCACGGGGGGGGGGGACGCCTCATGGGCAGCGCCGCACGCGGTGCAGTGAGTGAGGGACGGTCCGCAACGGCCGCGCGCCACTTCCGAACGCGCGCGCGCCCATTGCCCCGCGTGCGGGCGGCGGTCCACTCGCAGGAGGCGGTAGCAGGCGGGGCTGGAACACAGCTCAAAGCCGTTGATTCGCTGCAGACAAGGGGCGGTTACCCGCGGGGCACAACACAGCGCGGCATGGGGCACGGGGGGAGATGCATCCGATGGGGTAGGCAGGCGGTTGGGGGGGTGTGGGTGTGCTGTCCCGCTGTGCCCCCCCCCCCCCCTTCCCCCCGTGCGTCCGAAGGCGACAAAGCCCAGAACCCTGTAGAAGCAACCCAACTCTTACCCCATTCAGGGCGGAGGGGAGGGGCAAGAACTGCATTGCACTGTCCGAGTGACACACACAATCATGGAACTGAGTTGGCGATGAAGGTCGTGAGGCAGGCGCGGCTGGAGCTAAGTGGCGGGTCCACACCTGATCTATTGAGGCCCCCGTGCGGAGATCTCCGGAAAAAAATAGCATTCTTGAGCCTTTTGGCGAAGGACACGGACCCGCTGGTCCCGGCAAAGTGCCTGCAAGCGAAGAGGACGTGCGTGCGCGTTCTCGTGGTGGCGTGTGTTGTTGTTCGCCCCGGGGGGAGGGGGGGGGGGGGGGCGGGGGGTTGCGGTCGATGGCGCATCAACACGACTGCGGCAGCCACTCGGTGGCGGTTGGCGACTGTGCCTTCGCTTGGGTTGTGCATTCAGGACCCGAGTCGAGGCTCCGGCGAGGGTTTTGGTTGCACCCGGCGCCCTCCGGCAGAGACTTGGGTCGCCTCCGGCGGCCTGAACACCGCCACTTTTCCAGAAGCATGAAGAGGCGTTTCCGCGAGGGCGGCGGGGGCGGAAGTGTGCGACCCCCCACCTCTTTGGCAAGGCTGCCTTTCTTTGAGCCCGGGAGAGCGCCCTACAACCGCGTCCACGCGTTCCACGGTTGCAGCACCCGGCGGCCTCCGGATTCACACCACCACCACCACCACCACCAGCCTCCTGTATCCCCCCCCCCCCACTGATGAGGCCGTCAGGGGAGGACGCCATGGGCAGAAGGTGCATTCTGGATTCCCCCCCCCCCCCCAGGGGCAGGGTGATGCCCCTGGCAGTACGGATCAGATGCCCTGCTTGTCATGGCAGAAGGTTCAAGGGCGAGAGGCCAATAGGCGCCGCCACAGGCCAACAGAGAGCCAACCACCAAGGCCTTGTGCCAAACCCCCCACCCCCACCCCCCGTGCGGCAGGCGGGTGCCTGTGGATTTGGCGGTCGTCAGTCGCGCACGACACGTGGCTCTTCGATGCGCGCACTCGGGTCTGTGAGGCGGTGCATCGGCCTCCGGGGCAGCGGACGGGCCCACGGCGCCTCACTCTATGCCCCTGCGAAGATGCGGTGCGCTGCGCCGGTGGAGATGGTCCGATCAAGACCGTTTTTAGAAGAGAGGGGGGTTCACCCCCCCCCCTCTGGACCCCTTGGGCCCGGGCCCTGGTTTTGTCTTGAAAAACAACATTTGCACAAATCGGTTGCTTTGCCCTTTTTGGTGCCGAGTTCCAGACCCCCCGCCCCCACCCCAACCCAAGGCGATGGGCATGAGCACCCCCCCCCCCCCCCGTGTGTCCAGACAACACCCGTTGTCGGACCAACGGGAGAGGGGCACCATGGAATTGGGCGGTTCCAATTCCCCGTTGCCCACGGAGGTCATGTGTTTGCTGTGAGTTGTGGATGGGTTTTCAGAGAAGGTCTTGTGATCGGTGCCGGTGGTGCGGTCATTGCCGCGGTTATCGTTGTATTTCTGGGCTCGCCAAAGCCTGTGCAGTGGCCGTCTCCTTTCCCAACCCAAATTCTCAGCCCCACAGTGCCCCATCCGGGGGGCCCTATCACCGGATCACTGTGCGTCCTCAGGGCCTACCCAAGAAACAGGTTTCGATGCCTCAAAGACGTTGTGCGCTTGTGTCTTGTCACGGCGCGCGCACAACGCCCGTGTCCAAACGAGACCTGCCGTTGTTTCCGCGACTGTTGGGCATTTTAGCGGTGTTTAGACCTGGGGAACGGACAGGCAGCAGTCGGGCGACAGGAGACGAATGAATTGGAACCTGAGCAGAGGCAGAGATGCGATGCAGATGGGGTGGGGCGACAGGGAGGCGGGAGCAGGCAGATGAGAGAGAGAGAGAGAGAGAGAGAGAGAGAGAGAGGGAGAGAAAGAGAGAGAGAGAGAGAGAGGGAGAGAGAGAGAGGGAGAGAGAGAGGGAGAGAGAGAGAGGGAGGGAGAGAGAGAGAGGGAGAGAGAGAAGTGGGTGCGGGTATGGGAGAGACTGCGTGGGGTGGCAACATGCCTGGCCCTGGGCGGGCGGGGGGGGGGTTCTAAAATATTGGATACCATGCGGGGGTTTGGGAAGCCCCCCTTTTTTGGGAAGTTGCTTCCGGGGGGGAGGGGGAGGGGGGGTTAAGATGGATGTTTGGATGCATGGATGCCAACCCCCCCCATTGCCAGACCGTCCAATGTCACGATTGTTTCTTGGTAGTGTTGAGTTTTGTGCTTTTTTGTTTCCGGGAGACAAATTGCCGCGAAGGGAGGTCGGTAGATCAAGCGCGGGCGCGGACGCCTTACACCCCCCCTTTTGGGGGGTCGTTCGCATGGCATACCCCAACGCATGATATTGGATGTCCAACAACTTGTAAAGTCATTATTTTACCAGACAAAATGACCCCCCCCCAATGGACTTTTTGATTTTGAGGCCTCTATCCCCCTGAAACTGGATACCACATTTGGGGGGGGGGGGATTGGTTTGTCCGAGATGCCTTGCCAAAGGCAATAGAATTTGGGGTCCGAGTGTGAGGCCGCACCACCCGCTACCCGGTCACAATCCAGTGGGGGGATTGTTCTTTTGGCCGGATCGTGGCTCACATGTCTCCCCCCCCCCCAATGGATGTGTTGCGTGTGTGGGGACCCAGCAAGCATACCCATGGGAGGCTACTTTTCTGCGCAGTGCGCAGATCTGCACAGCCTGTGGGCACTGAAACAAGGAGTAGATGTCATGAAACGTTTTGGTACCCTCATTTAGGAAGCACCATTCCCGGTGTGGGAAACACCTGCGGGCAACACTGTCTCGCTGTCACAATTTCGGGACAACGTTAATGTTGCAGCAAAAGGCCCGTCAGCTTGCAATGAGATGTCACGTGTGTGTGATGCCTTGGGGCAGTGTTGGGAACTACCTGTTCACTGTGACTGCCTAAGCAGAGGTGATGAGTGCGATGGGACCTGCATGAGTGATAATTTGCGTATCCTGGGTGTAACCATTCACGTGGGGTCATTTGTTGTGTGCTTTTCCACACCATCAGCGCTCAGTGACACGTGGAGTTTAAAATGGGGGCCATCATTACACAGTCCATGGGCAGTGAGTATGGGACACCTGTCCAACATTTTCACAGGCTTCTTGGTGAACTCTCTACCCTTCAATTTTTCGTGGGCATGCCTGCTGTTAAGCGTCGGTGTGCCTGGATGCAATTGGCAGTCTTGTGTGATCATACGACAACCACTGTTTTACGCGCCATGAAGGGCGCCATTCACAGAGTGTGCAGTAGAGGACCCTGGTGTGTAGACGCCACAATTTTTTGGGCAGTGGTGCAGGCTCGTCATCTGCCAACGTCGGCTAGCTGCTCAGCAGGCCTGTTGCAGACCTGGCTGAAGCGAGAGGCTTTTTGGCACGACGGAAAATATGTGTCATGGCACGCCCCACACAGTGGCAAATGCTCTGCAACCTGTGCTCCCTGGGATGCAGATTTTGATATATTGAGTGACATATAGTATGACAGTGCACAAGAAACCAGATGACCGGGGGGGGGGGGTATGTGAAGAACAGCCACAGATTCAGAATGGGAAAATCATATATCCTGATTTGCTTGCTTATCCTGTGAATGCATGGCGGCCGTTGTTACCGCTGCAGCATGGGATGGTTGTACCTCGATTGTGCTGTGCGTTGCCGTGATTAGTCCATAAAGAAAGAGTCATGGTGTCATCCGACACTATGGTCTCTGTAGGTCAAGCGAAGCGGACATCAATCTACTGTACCTGGAATGCGACTGTGTGTTGCTCTTCCAGACCGAAAGGCGCCTATGGTACCACTGATGAGGCTTTTGTTTTGATACTGCTCGTCTGCTTGTCCCAACCAGACAGCAACTCAAACAGACTCCATACGGGGGGGTTGCCTATTATACTGGGGCAGCCCCCGTGCGGCAGCAAACCCCCTTCCAAACCCCCCCCTTTTGCCAAATGCCCCCAAGGGGAGGGGGGGTATCCGGTTTTGGACAACCCCCCCCCTCCTCTCCTCTACTGCCCTGCCCGGGTCCCATGATCCCATGATACCCCCCCCCCCCCTCCTCTCCTCCCATGATACCCCCCCCCCAGTCACCCCCCCATTTACCTGCTTCCGAAGGAGATCCGCTTGTTGAATGCAGTGGGTCGGTCGCTGCGCCCCGCGGCTGCGGGGGCCCATCCCCCACGCCGCCGCCCACTCCGGGGCCGCAGCGGCGGAGGGCGCCGCCGGCGACTTCCTCGTGCCCCCGCAGGCGGAAGGGGACCGGGGAAAGTACACCATCGTCTTAGACATGGACGAGACGCTGCTGCACAGCCGCGGGCCCATCGTCCCCTACGCCAGCCCCAAACTCGAGGTCCCCCTTGTGCCCCTGGGTGCCGTGCCCCCCGCACGCCGGTCCTGAGGGACGCGCGCGCGTCGTCGGAGGACCGCCCGAGTTGCCCTCCAACCGCCGCCGGTTACCCGTCAACCGCCGCCGGTTACCCGTCAACCGCCGCCGGTGGCCGTCGACCCGCCGCCGCCGTGACCAGGGCTGTCCGTGAGGAACTGGCGCTGCCATTGGAGCAGTTTACATGGAAGCACGGGATTTTGCTTCCGGTCCACAATCAGCCCACTTTTCCAATGGGCATTACTCTGGTGTGGAATGCAATGCCCTTTTTGGGCTGGTCAGCACGTGCCTTTCGTTGCGTGAACCGATGGATTTCGACACTCCGACATTTTTTCTTACGATGGGGCCCCGGGTTTTCACTTCCGGGAGGGGGGGGGGGTCAATAGAGCCCCCCAAAACTGGGGGGGGGGGGGTGTTCGGGGAAAGGGCTCAATTGGCAGGACCATTAATCAGTTGTTATGAACTTGGGCGTCGAAGATCCGAAAAAAAAAATTGAGCATTGAAAATGGTAAAAAAAAAAAATTTCGCCAAAGACATGGCAAATGATGACTTTTCTGAACCCCCTCTACGCGCCGATTCCAAAAATCCCATTTTCATTTTTTGCGGATTTTTGGGCCCGGGTCACCCCTGGGGCCCCGGGGTCCGTCTCGGTAGGATTTTGGGAGGCCTGTCAACTGAGTCCTTCTTGGGGGAGGGGGGGGTCTAGCCAGGGGGCTCTATCGACCCCCCCCCCGCCCCCGGAAACGAAAGCCCTCGCTCCCATACTGTGTTGCGGCATGCCACATGGGTTTGCAACATGCACAGACCTACTTACTCCTCTCCTGCCCAAATTAGAAAAGGTGCCCTTACAATGGGTGAGCCACTACATTGGCGCCCTGCATACCCTTCCGCCTCTGCCGCCACCTTGAGAGGTCTGGTCCTTTTGGACGAGAAGGTCCACATCTCTCTTCTTCTCAACACCACATTTTCGTGAAGAGCGACAACCGGACTCAGTCTGGCGCGCTGTCAACAAGCCGCCCATGCATTTTCAAGCAACGCGATTCATTTGCGAAGCCCCGTGGCACAAACTGTGTGTGGGTGTCAAACAGGGCTCTTGGAAACCCTTGGGGACTCATTGTGCGCGGGCCGGTAACCGCAAAACAGTTGGTCGTTGCGTTGCCGATTGGCATTTCCTTCCTGCATCTTTTGATCTTATCAAAGAATGCTTTCCGACCAACTCAATTGACCCAAGGGCTTCCTCTTCTCAGTTGTCCCTCACTTCTCCAGCCGGCATTTTGGGCTGGTTTGGCGTCCTTTGATAATTGGGAAATGTGATGCAGCAGTAAGAAAGTCTCAGCATTTCATCCGACGTGGGATGGCATTGTCTCAAGGTGGATTAGGCGCCTTCGAGACTGGCTCTAGGGCTGTGCTCTGCCCATCCCCCCGGCCAATTTGCAGTCCTTTTACGACGCTTTGGCTCATTTTCAAGAGTCTGGTACTCCAGTGCACTGAGAGTGCCTGGGTGCACCTGCGTCTGTCTGGTTTCTACCCCGCCGACTCCACCTCCGTCTAATGCGCAGATGAAGGGTACGCATCAACACGGGAAATTGGAACTATCGGCAAAAGGAGAGCAGCAACTCGACGAATATATGGCACTTGGTTACCAAATCCGCACTACGTGTCAGATCCGCTACCACAGTCATTTGTGGGATCATCGTAGCACTGGACGGCTCTGAACCTTGATTCCGAGAGGGTATCTTGAGTACTGTGAAGTGGGTGGGCTACGCCAGCTCATCTTGGTCTGAGCCAAAAACAAAAATATGGGACTTGGTTACGGGCCATTAGGGACTAATCAGATGGTGGCAGGTTTTGGGTTTATTCAGAGCCCGGTGTGAGCATAGCCCTCCCCTTGGATGTGTCATGAGAGCAATCTTGCAACACTGCAGAGCTTAAGGCAGCAGTACGGCTCACTGCACCCTCCCCAACCCTCCCCAACCCTCCCCAACCCTCACTCAACCCTCCCCAACCCTCACCCAACCCGCACCAACCGTCACTCAACCCTCACTCAACCCTCACTCAACCCTCACCAACCCTCACTCAACACTTACCAACGCTCACCAGACCCTCCCCAGCGTCCACCACATCCTCACCAACCCTCACCACAGAAATCTTTGGCTATTGCTTTGTACCTTTGTGCATTGGTTCCCAATGCAAGTGTATCTGGGTGCCGCTGGCGCTCCTAGGCGCTACAAATGCAGGGGTTGGCAGGGGTTCCAATGGACACATCCCCGTCGTCCCCCTGTGGGAAAAGCTCTTGGAGAAATTGGATACACTAGGACGGGCAGTCCGAATTCTGAAGGTCCCATCACACGCGTATTTGCCGGGTAATATCCTGATCCTGAATAGGCTGATTCTTTGGCCAACTTAGGCAGGTCACGTAGCAAATTGAACTCGCGCACGCCAGAGAAGCTTGCTCTTACACTTGACACATCGCCAGTGAAAAAACCGAGAGTATGTGCAACGTCGCGAGTATATTGCCCCACGCCGCTTTGTCTTCATCGGTCATCTTCCAAGTTCCCATTGCTTCAAAGGACTCAGGCTCGACGGAGCCGCTCCGGTCAATCGACTCAGATGAATGGCTTGTTCAGGGCCCGCACTAATTCCCGCAGTGGTAGAGTGAGGGTGTTCTTCTGCAGTAAGCCATGGTATAGTGATAGTAGATCTACAGTAGGATTGGTCAAAGGAGTGGTACCCCACGTAACTAAATTCAGTGAGGCAGACACAGATGATTGTTTCCTAACATGTACATTAGACCCGGGGATGTAGCATAGCGCCGGAAGGGGTGGTCATTGGGGCCTTGCGTTTAGGTTTCGCTTCTGCTGAAAGCAGGCCTGGCATGCAAGCAGGACACTCTGCAGGTTGTTTCCGGGTACCTCGGCGCATGATGGAATGGATTGCCCCCCCCGCAGGCAGGTGTGCATTGGAAGGGGGGGGGGGTACCCCCCCCCCCTCCAGGGCGCCCAGCCTATGCCCAGCCACTGTCCCACTGACGCCAAGTGCCAGCCTCAACGGCATGTGTAACCGACAGTAACCGCCCCCAACCGCTTCGGCAACCTCCTCCAACCGCTTCTGGGGCCGCCTCTGAGGTCCATTCCCTTCTACTGCATCCCTGTGGCCCGCAGGTCATTGCGCTCCGCTTCCCGCACGGGGGGGACGTCCTGTACTCCATCATCCGGCCGTACGCCGCCCGCCTGATCGAGACCCTGGCCCCGCACGCGGAGCTGGTGCTGTGGACGGCGGGGCAGCAGGAGTACGCCCGCACCGCCATGCGGCACCTCGACCCCCAGAACGCCATCCGCCACTCCATCTACCGCGACCTCCGCTGGTTCTCGATGCCGAACTACGTGAAGGACCTGCGGCGCCTCGGGCGGCCGCTGGACCGCACGCTCCTCGTCGACAACAGCGCCCACGTGTGCGCGCGCGACGCCGCCAACGCCATCGTCATCGACGACTTCGTGGGCCTCCCGGAGGACGACCTGCTGCCGCGGCTCGAGGCGCTCCTGCGGGCGCTGATCGCGAGCGGCGAGCCCGTGCCCCAGTTCCTGTTGAAGTGCCGGGCGGAGCGGCGGCTGGGGCATTGGGGGGGCTTCCACCGGCTGTCGCTCTCCGCGGGGCCGCGGCGCATGGCGCGGCTGTGAGGCGGCCCGTCGCGCGCGCGCCGCCGTCCGGAGACGCGCGCGCGCGTCCCACCGCCGGAGGGACGGGGTCGGCAGTGCCCCGGATCAGGCGCAGTGCCCGCCCCGCCCCCCCAATGCCCCCAAACCCCCCGCCCCCCCCGTCATGTCGGTCGCGCAGTGTGACCCGGACGTGCCCCCGGCGTCTGCAGACGGCCACGCGGAGGCGGGTCCTGCCGAGTCGTGCGCCGGAGGCCGCCGGTGCTTACCGAGTTTTGGGGGCGTGACCGGAGGAGGGGCCGGGGCCCGGGGGTGCGGAGTGGCGCGTGATGCAGCGCCGATTCCCGATTCCTGGCGCACGGGACCACGAGTGGCACGTCTGGGGCCGCCCGGGGCCTGGCTGAGCGTCAGCGGTACCTCGGTCTCAGTGGTGGCGCGCAGACAGCGGGTGGATGGCGCTCCCCCTCGCCGTCGTGGTGTGTGTAGAGAGGGCGCTCATTCCACGGGGCATGCGGCGGGGCAGTCTGTGGGTATACCCGGGGACCCTCCCGGTGATGATTGCACCCATCAACACCTCTTCAAACGACCGACTCCCATCGACCAGCGGAGCCATGAAGCAGCCGTCGCCGTCATTGCGGGGGGGGGGGGGGCTGCTTGGGCAGGGATGCATTGGAATGGGGGTAGGGACCCCCCCCCGCCCCTATGCCCAGCCGCTGTCCCCCTGACGCCAAGTGCCGGCTTCAAGGGCATTTGTAACCGACAGTAACCGCCCCCAACCGCTTGGGCAACCTCCTCCAACCGCCTGCCTAACCGCTTCCAGGGCGGCCTCCGAGGCCCCTTTCCTTCCAATGCATCCCTGTGCTTGGGTCTCCCCCAAAACGCAGAGCACTTGACCGCGCCGCAACGACCGCGGGGCATTGCTGCCGTCGAAACACGATCCCCTCGTCAACGGAGGGGGGCCGGCGGTGCGGGTGGGGGTCGCGAGGCGCCCGCCGCGTGGCTGGTGCGCCGCTCCTGCGAGGCCCTCTGTGCGGGGCTGTCGCCGCTCCCACCCCCACGCCCGATGCTCCCCCACACGCCCTCGGACATGCGCCTGACCCCTCCCCACACAACCCTCACACCGTCCGTGACCCCCGGAGGAACTGTGGGCCAGTGCACGTGGGCACAGGCGGCGCGCAGTACAAAGTGCAGAAAGAAATTGGGCCCGGTCTTTCTATGCGCCCCTCCCCCCCTGAATTTTTTGGACAGACAGCGGGGGGTGGTTCGCAGCGGGACCGGTTCCAACCCCCCCCCCCCCCAGGGATGCATTGGAAGGGGGGAAGGTAGCCCCTCCCGCCTCCAAGGCGCCCAGCCTACGCCCAGTCACTGTCCCCCTGACGGCAAGTGCCAGCTCGTCAGTGGCCTACAAGACCAGAGGTACCCCCCCCCCCCCTTGCGGAAGCGCGGCCGCGGTCCCAAAAGTCCAGACACAACAGCAGTGGGACGCCCACCCCGCGCTTTGACTTGTAAAGGGGAGGTATGCGGGTAGCTGCTTGCCCTCAGTCTTCAAGGGTGACTTCAACGGCGGACTGTAGCCTCAAACCCAAGAAACTGGCGTAGCACAACAGGTCAACAAGCAGATGTCATTGTCAGACCATCGATTTCGGGCTCAGAAAGCCCCTCATCAGGTCTGTGACAGGTGGAACAATCACAGTTGTTGCGAATCTGACAACAAATCAACACATGAATCAGAATCACACACACACACACAACAGCAAAGCGCGGCACGCGACGGCCACGCCGGGAATCGCAATGTTAGCCATGGCCGACAACCACATCCAAACGAACAGCGTGGGGCTGCAACGTGTGGTACGAGGTTGTTATGAACAGAATGCACGAGCACAGACCCCTCTTCCCCTCCACAAGCGCTTCACCAACGCCCAACCCCCGCATTCAGGGCCACAAAACCCGAGCACATCACCCGCCTTCCAATGGGTAGTGTTTGGGGGGGGGGGGGGGGACTTCGTGCCTCAATTTCCTTCAGTGCCATGCCTTGCCCCTGCCTGGGCCCCATCGCCCACGCGCCGCGTCATCCGCAAAGTCTCCACCGTCATTGGCCCCGCATCCAAACCAAATCCCCATCCCGTACCACAGGGCCCTCCTGTTGTCTCCCAATGCCACCGCAGCACGTCTGCCGCTGGGGTACTGGTCCGGGCGCCGGCACCTCCTGTGCACCGGCCCTCGAGCGTATCCCTGTGCCTCCCCACCGCCCCCCCACTGCAACCGCCGATTCCATAGGGATGGGGCCCGCAGAGTGCGGCGCACCGGGCGACCCGGAATGTGCGGTGCGCTGGGGGGGGGGGGGGGGGCTCTTGACAGGGTTTTGTTTCGCTCTTGTGATCTGCGCGTGCTGCAGGTGGTGTTGACGTCGACTCAACCAACACCACCACACGTGACCGCCTACACGGCACCGTACGGGGGGCTTGCGAGCCCCAGGACTACATGCAGACCGCTTGGTTGTCGCAGGTTCAGCCGCGGATGTCGATAGTCTTGACATGTACCCCCCCCCCCCCGCCCAGTGCGACGGAGGGAGCCAAAGTGGGACACATCAAACGCTACGCCCCAAACTCAGTCCGAAGGCGACAATGCCCTGAACCCTGTAGAAGCAGCCCGACTCTTACCCCATCCAGGGACGAGGGACGGGACGAACTGCAAAGCACTGTCTGCGTGACACGGACAATCATGGAACTGAGAAGGCGATGAAGGTCGTGAGGCAGGCGCGGCTGGAGCTAAGTGGCGGGTCCACACCTGACCTTTTGAGGCCCCCCGCCCTGTCTAGCCTTCCCCCTTTTCCATCCCGCCCGGGAGGGGGGTGGGGGGTCAGTTGGCATATGGACAATAAGAAATCAATTAGAAAACATCAGCGTCAAAGGCGCTGAAGAAAGTTTTTAGTTGGGTTATACTAGAATTCACATGACCGTCATTTGGTGCCCATCCCCCCCTGGGGTGGGGGGGGGGGGACTGTGTGGCCCGGCTCGGGTGGGGGGGGGGGGGGGTCGGGGAGGGGGCTGGACATGGGGGGTGCGAGGGTACTCACCCGGTGCTGCTGTCAATGTCCAATGTGCAGGTGGCAGTGCCAATGGAGCTGCACATGCATCCCAACAGGCAGTTTCCGGGTCTTCCCGTCCGTACTTGTCCAGCTCAGGTCACTCTATTTCTACGGTGGATCTCTTTGTACAATACCAAGGGTTTGGACACTATGATCTTGGCATGTCAACACTGACGTGACCCGGGAGCCCCCACGTGGATGGCTGCGAGGCACAGAGCAAACAAGGCAGTTGCCGGGGGATTTGCGGTTGGTATGCCCTCGTTCTATGGTGTGCTTGCTGTTAGGACGAGGTGCTGTTGTTGGTGCATTGCTGTGTACTTCAAATTCCTTGCATGGAAGGCACTGCACTGCACCGTGTCATGCAGAACACTTGGGTTTTCGCCAGTTCAGCCACCCATGTCGATGATATGGACACGCACTCTCCTGGTGCTGTTCTCAACTGGAGAGCCCAGTCCTGTGGCCTCTGTCGAGCATGCGCAGCTCTTTGAGGTGCAATACTCGCGTCAGAGCAAGTGGCACACCGAGCCTGTTGCTCAGTAGACCTGACATGCATCCCTGCAGGCAGTTTCCTGGTCATTTTGTGGTTCACATGCCCTCGTGTTCGCTCTCCTGTTTTGTGTCGCGTGTCTCTTGCCTAATCATCGGGGGGGGGGGGGGACCCTCACTTGGGGTAGGATCCCTCAGGGGTGCGAGGAGCCCGTCACGCGCAGCCGCTTACTGGACAAAAGGGGGGGGGGGGGGCACACGTCAAACAAGAAGCCAATGCCAGTCCGTCGTCACGCCAGTGCACTGCTGCCGTTGCACATCGGGGCAGTGCACGGCCGCACCACCACCTCCCGCAGCCGGCCAATGCCCCTTCTGCGACCCGCCACCAGTTCCTGCACCAGCAATCGCTGCAGGCGTCCGCGCAGGCGGGCACGCGATGTGCAACGGCTGCTGCTTCTGGGCGGAGGCGTACGGGTCTGCTTTGCCATCGCGCACGCCTCTTCTGCACCGACCGTCTTTTGCGGTGGGCAATCCGCAAGGGGGCCAGGGCCTGGCTTGCTCAGCGTGCGGTGCAGGCGACGGCCGCATGTAAACATCCGCGGGGCCCGCGTTCATGCCACCATTCGCAAGTCCCCCACGTTGCAAGTCACCTGCTGGGGCAGGAGGGCTTTTACTTGCGCGGCGAGGGGGGGGGGGGGGGTCAATAGAGCCCCCCAAAACTGGGGGGGGGGGGGTCTGGGAAAGGGGCCAGGACCATTAATCAGTGATTATGAAGTCTGGCGCCAAAGGCGCCGAAAAATTTTTCCACCAAATCCGTGGCAAATGATGACTTGTCTGAACCCCCTCGACGCGCTGATTCCAAAAATCCCATTTTCAGTTTTTTGCCGATATCTGGGCCCGGGTCACCTCCGGGGCCTGGGGGTCAGTCTTGGTAGGATTTTGGGGGCCCGTCAATTGAGCCCCTTTTGAGGGGGGGTCTAGCCAGGGGGTTTTATCGACCCCCACCCCCTCCAATTGAAAGCCCGCCTGCCCCTGTTCCGAGATATTTGGGGGGGGGGGGGCTGTGTCTGGGTTTGTCTTCCTGCAGCGTGGCAATGGTATTCCGGCGGCAGGTCCTCTGTACTCTGTACTCCGCAGGAATGGCTCTTCCGCCCGCAGAGGGCGTTGGGGCCCCACTGATGACGGAGCTTCAGGGAGCGTTCTGCCGAGTGCCTTCCTGCAATAGGACAGCCCATGCCGCCCCATGCGGCGTATGCTGCCCGGCGAACGCTCCTTCAACGGGAAAAGGACGGGCCCTGGTCCTGACGCCTGGCACACATTTATGCCTCTCCCCCCGCTCCCCCCTTGTGCAGTGGTAGAATCCAGTCGGCCATTGACGGATGCTTTTCTCTTACTCTTTGCAAGGACTGGTTGGCACTACCTGGTGCCCTGTATGAATTACACCCTTGACCACTCGCTGTACCATAGATCGCACGAGCACTACCACTACCCCCCCTTTGTATATGCTACGGCCTTGTCCCAGCTACAGCGGGCGTAGGGACCGTATTAATTTGGTACCCAATTTGATTCGGTACAGATGCAGTGCACCCAAATAAGACATGGGTTTGGTAACAAATTTGCCAGTCACATAGGGTCATGGACACATTTGTTGTGAGTGTTTGCCCACTTGAACCCACATAGCTCTGATTTTGGGGATATTTGTGTACTACATTCCCCTTTCTTGCACCAGCTCCCCATGCAATCTTGTCTTTTTGAACCCGGGCGTCTACGGCCTTGTCCAAGCTACAGTAGGCGTAGGGACCGTATTAATTTGGTACCCAATTTGATTCGGTACAGATGCAGTGCACCCAAATAAGACATGGGTTTGGTAACAAATTTGCCAGTCACATAGGGTCATGGACACATTTGTTGTGAGTGTTTGCCCACTTGAACCCACATAGCTCTGATTTTGGGGATATTTGTGTACTACATTCCCCTTTCTTGCACCAGCTCCCCATGCAATCTTGTCTTTTTGAACCCGGGCGTCTACGGCCTTGTCCAAGCTACAGTAGGCGTAGGGACCGCATTGATTTGGGACTTTTGCGTAGCTTACACAAGGGGGGGGCGGGGGGGTATGACGGGGGCGCACCGTGTGCTGTGCGCACACTGTGCGAAAAGTCGGCTATTTTCCACCACTAGTAGCCAGTTTTTTTCATGTGTTGTTGAACACATGGAACCCAAATATATTGGTTCCAATGCATGTTTTTGGACAAATGTGACGTTGAGGACAAGAGACAATCCAATTGCACAGCTTTGGAATGGAGCATGCACGCTTTTGCAGGTTGGTGGTTTTCGGGGGTATTACCGGGATGAACACTGTAATATTTGGCGCTGTGCCCGCGTGGTGCGCAAAAACGCCCCCGAAGTATTGAACCACTGGCCTACCGGCTGAAAGTGTCTCAGGCAGGGACATTCAATCAATCAGTGCCGACCATTGGGCCCCCTCCCCCCATCTGCGAGAAGGCCGCCCTTGTCGGAGCCCCAAGAAGTGGTGTTTCCGCAACTTTTTAGGGCCGTGGACTTTGGCGTTCCGGTTTGTGGGCGCCCGTGAAGCTCACGCTTTTTCCTGCGAGTTGGGGCTGGGGAGGGTATTCTTGGCACGCGGAGTGCTGTCCTGCCACCCACTGTTACCCCCTTCTTGTCCTTTATGGGTGGGGCACCGGGGGATCGCCTGACGCCTGGTAACGGTCACTGTTTGTGTTTTGTTGTGGCGCACGCGCACAGCGCTCTTGTGGGGGCAACGCCAGGTCTTCTTTCCGTCAAGTTTCGGAATTGTAGTGTCGCTCACGCAGGGGGCAGGGGACGGGGGGGGGGGGCTAATGATTGATGTGTGGCGCTGTGGCTGGTCTCTTTTGAGTTGGGCCACACGGAGAGCCAGTCCAGTGGGGGGGGGAACGATGCCCACACCAGCGCTCAGATATTCGACATCGGGCGGCCTAACAAATGCCCAAGGGGGCGGGGCACGGAGGCAGGGCGAAGTAGGGGGAGGGGGGCTGCCTTTGATGACAGCGGGCGTTGGACCTTTGTAGCACCTTGACACAGAGTCATTGGGCCAGCGCCTCCCGCCGCACCACCACCATTTTTCTGTCAGCCCTTTTGAATACACCGCCATTTCCGCGCCCCCCGGGATGTCGCTGAATGTCTTGTGTTGTTTGGGTGCGGCCTGCCCCCTGTCCAGGCATTGCCCGCCGCCATGCGCGCCTCCATTGCGGCGGCCGTGCCTCGCCTCCCGGTGGATCATTGGCATCTCGGCGCGACCACCGCAGGGGCTCTGGGACTCTGTTTTGGATATGTTAGCGTGGCTGCGACGGTGCGTTTGCTGGCGGGGTTCGTTGTGTGCCTCCCAGTACCTCCGACACGGTGGTGCATGCTCTGGCGTCTGGCTGTCTATTGTATTCCTCTCGCGACCGAGGGTGGTCCCCACCTGTGGAATCCACCGGGGGCGCGGGGCTACGGATGATTCACGTTGCCGAATGGGGGTCTCTTGTGCCTGTTAGTGCGGTGGATGGACCGGAATGGCATTGTGGGTCCTTCAGCATAGTGAACATTGTGTCCTCTTCCTGTACGCTCTGTGTGCCACAGTGAAAGGTGCGTGTGGTATATTGCTGAAGGGCTTAGTTCTTTGCATTTGCTGCGTACCTCTCCTCCCGTGCTGCCCCTCCTCTTGAGGGTTGTGAGCTCGCAGTCGTTGCCCATTGCGGGGTATTGCAGAACGCTGCTGGGCCTTTGTTAACAGGCAGTGTGCGGACCGATGCCTGCGATAGGAATGGGGCCACAAAGCAGCCCAGACGGAAGGTTCTGAAGAGGCCGTGATGTGATACCCCCGTGTAAAGCCCTTGTGGAAGCGACGGCGGGCGTGGGGTCCGTATTAATTTGGTACCCAATTTGATTCGGTACAGATGCAGTGCACCCAAATAAGACATGGGTTTGATGACAAATTTGCCAGCTACATAGGGTCATGGACACATTTGTTGTGAGTGTTGGCCCACTTGAACCCGCATAGCTCTGATTTTGGGGATGTTTGTGCATTATGTCCCGTACAACCTCCCCCGCTAACAAGCCCGGGATAGTGCCAATTGGCCGGTGTCTACTGCATACGTGGGGACGACGAGAATCTACGTCGTTGCCCTGGAGCAGCCCCACCCCCGCCGAGGCATCGACACCCGTTTCGCCAAAAAGCGCACCTCTAACGCCGTTTACCCATGCACAAACACATGCTTGTGAGACACATTGTGGGTTTGGGTCCCCGAGGGAGGGGGAGTGGTCTACTGTTGGCAGAGGACAGAGGTTACAACAAAACCGGTTTTGTTTTCAAAATGGTTGCAAAACCCGCTGCAGTTTTGCACAACCATCAAGTAGGGCAAGTAGGGTATAAAGAACACTCGGGTGAAACAGATTCTTCAACGCAATGGCATGAATCACACATGAGGGACTGCAAAGATGAACAACATTCCCCCCCCCCCGGCCCCCTTGTAATCCCCCATGGCGGGGACATTCAGTCTATCGGAACCGACCATTGATCCCCCCCTGTACTCCCCCACACGTTGCAACCCCCCCCCCCCCAGGGGGGGGACCGTCACTTGGCCCAAAAAGCATAGAAAATACCAGGCGCCGAAGAAAATTCTTCTTTAGGTTACACTGGGACTGGGGTTGGGGGAGACCGTCACGTGGTGACCGTGCCCCCACCCCATGTGGGGGACCGGCCTGACATTAGGGGGGGGGGGGTTACAAGGGGGGCGGGGGGGAGTAATTTTGTGTTTTGGTGTGCTGGTGGTGTTTCGAGACAAATCGTGAACAAATTGCATGACAAGAGGAAAAGAAACAGCATTCTGGCAAAAGTACTGAAAATCTGTGTTTGTTTGCACTGCTATGTGTCGGTTTGAGGCTAGGTACCCTAGGGGGGTAAGTGCAACAGGCCACTTGGTCCAGGCCTGCCAGTGTCTATCTCCAAACCCAAATCCTCCTCAATGGGCAATCAACTCACTGCTCGGTGACGATCTAAAAGCATGCCTGTTTTGATAATAAAATGTATAATACATATAGTGCAATGCATCCCGAAAAATACAAGACGCTCGGATTTCTATTTGCATTCTTTTGATCTGCAATATTCACTGCATTGCACTCGCGCTCATCCTACATCTAGTTGCACTGGCACCTGCACAGAGGTCTTCGTTTGCTATGCTATGGTAATGCTGATGTGTGTGCTTGCTCTTTTTTCCTGTGTCGTCATAGTTTTCATGGTTTTTGCAAGACACGTCCTGAATGTGTGGTGCTGATTTCGTCGTTGCTTGGTCGGGCTGAGAGTGCTTCTTTGACTTTGTATGCAAGCGCTGATGCCTGTGCTTGTTTTCGTTTCGTGTGTTGCTTGGGTGTTTGCTTTGTTAGGTGCCTTTGTCTTACGAGCAGCTTTGCGGCTGGCTGGCGAGCTTTCAAAGGTGGAGGAAGTAGCCTAATTTGAAGTTGGCAGCCTCAATTTGTATGTTACTAAGTGGGATACTGAGTTCTAAAGGAACTCAGAACTGAGTGTGTTCAGAATAATTTTCAGACTCCACACTGGTGCTCTGCCTTGCGTGCTTTTTGTGGTGCCTTTTTGTTGATTTGGCTCGGGTTATTTGCTGTTGATTTTGCAAGGTAAACATTGTCCTGTCTTGTTTTGAGCAGTTTTTGCTCCACAGGCCAGCTGGTGCCTGGAGCCGAGCACTGAGGCCGGTGTTTGGTTTGAAAAAATTTTGTGGCTTTTGTCGGCTCACTTCAGAGCTCTTGGTACTTTTTCAAAGTCAAATCCTTTTTTGTAATGTTACAATATCCCCAGCACGACCTATTGAGTTGGGGGAGTGAACAGTGCATGGTCCGGGGACACACCTGGTGTAGGTTGCACCTCGGTGCCATGGTCCTGGGAGAAGAGTGCAGGCTATGTTACCGCCCAAAGCGCAGCCGAAATTTTGAGATCAAAACAGATTCGAAGGCAAATCGCAAACAAGCACAACCTTCATACAAGCCACAAAATCGAGAAAACACGTGAAACGAAAGCAAACCCAATTGTCAATCGAAAGCACACAACGAACGAAGGAAAGCACGAACGCAGTGCGCACACAGAGACAAACCCGAAAATTCCATGCATGTATCTGAAACTACATTCACCACAACACACAATGAAACACCACTCACAGTCAATACATTTGAGAGACCGAAGTGCCGCAGTGCGCACGCAGTGCACCAACTTGGCCCAAGCAGCAAAGAATGCAACTCGCACTACTACCGAGGACACCCAGCACACCAGTCAGGGTGTGTTTGGTGCTTGCACTATAGAAAGTGTTGGACCAGTATCAAGCACTACTCACAAAACATCATCCCCTCTTTAGACAGGAATCCATAAAACCATATCCTCCTCTCCGGAGCCCCGCCCTATACCCCATTGGGGAAATCGACCTCCACTCCCGCTTTCAGGGTATCTAAAGTTGGGATCTAAACTTGGGACGAAGTATCTAAAGTTGAAATCTAAAGTTGGGAAGGGGTATCTAAAGTTGGGATCTAAAATTGGGACGGAGTATCTAAAGTTGGGATCTAAAGTTGGGACGGGGTATCTAAAGTTGGGATCTAAAGTTGGGAAGGGGTATCTAAAGTTGGGAAGGGGTATCTAAAGTTGGGAAGGAGTATCTAAACTTGGGATCTAAAGTTGGGAAGGAGTATCTAAAGTTGGGATCTCAGCTTGGGACGGGGTATGTAAAGTATGGATCTAAACTTGGGACGAAGTATCTAAAGTTGGGATCTAAAGTTGGGACGAAGTATCTAAAATTGAAATCTAAAGTTGGGATGTGGTATCTAAAGTTGGGATCTAAAATTGGGACGGAGTATCTAAAGTTGGGATCTAAAGTTGGGAAGGGGTATCTAAAGTTGGGATCTAAAGTTGGGACGGAATATCTAAAGTTGGGATCTAAAGTTGGGACGGGGAATCTAAAGTTGGGATCGAAAGTTGGGACAGGGTATCTAAAGTTGGGCGGGTGTATCTAACGTTGGGATAGGGTATCTAATAGCATGAGAACATGGGGTTCCAAGTTGCAACAATTCCTTCAAGAGTATCATGTAAGGCAAGGTTTTGCGCAATATTACACTTGGGTGCAATAAGAGGACAATGAACATGCGAAGGGCGACGGGTGCACTTGCCATGCATGCGGTTATGCAGATCCCAGTGCCTGTTCCTCTCCGCAGTCGGTTATTGAACCGCAATGCAAATGTAGTTCATCGTACAATGACCCAATACAACGACAAGCAGGAGAAGCGCATTGCAAAGCAGCAGCGGAAGCAGGCGAGGCGACGCGCAACAAAGGATGCCGTGAAACCCCTCCTTCCGCGTGCACGACGCGAACTGGTTGTGTTCCTGCAGGTCCCCGACGCTTGCTGGTGGTGAGTCACCCGGAAGGTTGCATGATGGTCGGGCAGGTCCCTAAGTGCTGTGTCCCGGTGCGATTGCCCCAGTGCTATGCCCCAGTGCAGTGGTTTGGCCCAGGGCTATGCCCTGGTGTGCTGTGGCCTCGTGCCGCAGACCAGTGGTCCTCACGGAGGGGGCGCCGGGTGTTGGCCAGGGGCTGCAGCAGCCGCAAGTAGCAGTGCGGTCCGGGCCATCCAAGCTTCAGGATATTTGGAGGGGGCGTGGAGACATCCTCAGGGGGGACGCCTGTGTCTGGAATACCATCAAACCTTGGAGACGAACCCATCTCAGCTCAAAACCCTTCGCAACCCCGGCACGATGGGAATCACCTCAAAGAGAGGTTGTTAGATCAAGCGCAGGCGCGAGCGGCGTATACCCCCCTTTTGGGGGTCATTCGCGTAGCATACCCCAAGGCATGATATTGGATGTCCAACCCTTTGTAAAATCATTATTTTGCCCAATAAGACCATCCCCCGATGGATTTTTTGATTCTGAGGCCTCTATCCCCTAAAACTGGATAATTGTTTTGAGGGGGGGTTGGGGGTGTGGGGGGGGGGGGGTCAAAAGTTTTCGCTGAGAAGGCTCCAAGCAATGGCAGACGCCTGAGTGGGACATCCGCCCCCAGTCGAATGATAACGCAGTTGACGCAATGTTATCGGTCAGCGGTTCGAATCCTGGTGGGTGCACGCCGGCGGCGGCGCCGCTGCCGCATTGTCCGCATCAGGGTTCGAACCGCCCACGCTAAAGTCTGCAGGCGCCTGCTTCACCATTCGGACACTGCCTATACTGCCATCCCCAAGTGTCCCCACTGCTTGCACCCGTGTCTGCCACTAACAAAAAACCCAAACTGTGTGTTTCTGTCTGACTGACTGCTGGCTGACTGACTGCCGGCCTGTCTAACTGACTGACAGCCTCTCTTCGAGGTGCACTGCCGAAGGCAATAGAATTTGTTTTCTAGCGTAGCCTGGGGTCCTGGGGGCACAGTTCATTGGCGCCTCTTCATCTGCATTCTTGTTTGGTTTGTTTCTTGCCGCGGATGCCAAACAGTGTGCCCCAGCCCCCCACCACCACCTTCATGGCAAGGCATCCAATCCCTTTCCTCCCCCCCCCCCCTACCACCCAATGCATTGACACCCTCAGCCTCTGGACTGGGGAGTTTCGACCCCAAGCCTTCAACCCACCGTTCCCTCTTGCAGAATGGCCCAGCCACATTCGAGGCATGTATGCAGGTGGTCTCCAATGCTGTCGGGGGTTTCAAACAAGTTTCGATGCAGGCCACTGGCGTAAAGCACCAGCGCAGCGCGAGAGGCCTCCGCAGCGCGTACACTCGGCAGTTGTTGCAACAGGAGCCGCAGACGTTCCTGTGCCCTGACGGGTACCAAGACCAGTCCCTCCTGCACCTTTCGGAGAAGGGGATGCAAGAAGACGTAAGTGCCCCTCCTGACATTGAAGATGAAGCCCAGGACGAGTGGGGCGGGGGGGGTGAAGGTGGGCTTGAGGCTGAGGATGAGGATGAGGGAGAGGAGCAGGAGGATGATGGCGTTGAGGATACTGAGGGTGCCACTGAGTGGTTTGAAGAAGGATATGCAGATAACGCGGCTGGAGAATGGCGTCGCCATGCCACCGCGCAGCGGCAGTGGCTGCATACGAGCCAGGGTCATGAACCTGCTTCACAGGGTGGCCTGAGACCCCGGACTGGGGGGCACGGACACGGAGGGGCTCCTGGTTGGCGAGGGCCTGAGCGTCAAAGCGCTTATGCAGCCGCGGCTGGGTCCCATGGGGGTACAGCAGGGCCTCCCAGAAGGGGTTGGAGTGGAGGGCGTGGCCCACCGTTCGTTCCGAGGGGAGCGCGGGCCGGGGGGCACGTGGCCCAGACCGCGGCCCGTGGGGTCTATGGACAACCGCGTGGAGGGGGCAGGGGGTGGCAGTATTGATGGACGATGCTGAGGGGACAACACATGTCGCACCACCGTTTCCCCTGTTAAGTGTGGTATGACCCCTCGGGAGGGGGGAGCGGCCGGGCGCAGTTCCTACGTGCGACCCCTCCCCTGGCCTGGGGGGGGGGGGGGGTTCGCACGTAGGGACAGTCCGGGGGCTTCGTTGGCACACCCTGCCAAAGGAAAGGAAAGGGGTGTAGGGGGGTATGGATCGGCAAGACCGGGGGAGCAAGTGCACAAGCGGGTGAGAGGCCGATGGACACCGTCAGCTTCAGACGGCAATCCGCACAACCCCCGTGCTCTGCCCCGCCCCGCCCATGGCCGCCCCCCTCCCCCCCCCCTCCAGGTTTTTGTCAGTTAGTAGGGGTTGCAGCGTTGGTGTTTGCAGCGTAACTGGGTCACCCCCCACCCAACCACACACACACGACGTATGAGCTGCTGATGCCTTTCCAGTACCCCCTACTGCAGGTTTCACCCGGAATAAACGGGCACCGCCAGCCCGGCCACCGGATCCTAGTATCTTTACCCCTTTCCCCACTGGTCTGGCAATCAATGGGAATGCCCCTTCCTGGGGTGGGTGCCAATCACCCACACGGGGTGAGGATGGACATGCGACGATGAGCATCCGCTGTGCTACAATCTGTTTCGCGTTCTCACTACCTGCACCCTCTGTGGGACTACGGCACCCACGGACCATGTTGTTGCCCTCGCACGCACTGTGCGATGCCATTCCCAGGTTGTGGTGCCGAGTTCCAGCTCTGGTACACCATCGATACAAATCCACCTGCACCTCCCACTGGGGGACCCGGTTTTTTACTTCGGGGGGGGCGGCCCCCAAAAACTGGGGGGTTCGGGAAAAGGGCTCAATTGATAGGACCATTAATCAGGTATTATGAACTTGGGCGCCGAAGGCGCCGATAATATTTTTTGAGCATTGGAAATGGTAAAAAAAAAATTTGCCAAATACATGACAAATGATGACTTTTCTGAACCCCCTCGACGCGCCGATTCCAAAAACCCCATTTCCAGTTTTTGCCGAATTTTGGGTCCGGGGGTCCGTCTCGGTAGGATTTTGGGAGCCGTCAATTGAGCCCTTTTTCGGGGAGGGGGGGGTCTAGCCAGAGGGCTCTATCGACCACCCCCTCCCGGGAAACGAAAGCCCGCGCTCCCCAGGACTGGCCGTCCTGACTGACAGGCCATACTCTCACATGGCGCTTCTGTTGCATCTGCCGCCAAGCCCGGCACAATTTGCCTTGCACTTGCACGCACAAGCGGTATTTGTGGCGTCCTCTGCTCTCTCTTAGCCTGGCTGCTGTACTGGTTCCTGAAACGCCAGGGCTTCCCCTCGCACTCCCGGGGAGGCTTCATCCTGCACGGACACTCCCAGAAAACAAGCTCAAATCCTCTTGCGTCGAAGGCGCGGAAGCAAAATTTTAACTTGACCCCTGGATTTTGCATGTTAAATTTGGCGGCCAAATTGAAACGCCAAATTTCCCACACCAAATGTACTGCCCACCAAATCACCCCTCCCCCCCCCCCGTTAAGGAGACCCACCCCTTGTTGGCACGCCAAATTTGCCACATGAATTCCAGGGGCTTCCGCCAAATTTTCCACAGCCAAATTAACCACAGCCAATTTGACTTGCCACCAATCCCCCCCATTATTGTTTGGAACCATTACACATGTAAATATTCCATATTGCTATCCTCTGATTACACCTTTGGGCTCATTTTTGTTCCCCGGCTTGGGTTGCCTTGGTGGCTTGCACGGCGCCCTCTTTCTGGTGTCAGTCGTCACACTGCAGTTCTCCATTGTGGAGACTTGGGGGTGGTGGGACTAGGGCTGCACGAGCTGGCCTTAACACCTGAAGGGGTCCATGATGGCACCACCCTTCTTCCTCAGGTTCTGCGCCAGACCAAATCTACAGACAAGCCCGCCGGATTAGTAGACAACTACCTCGCCATGTGTGACCCCCTCCCCCCCACCCCCCCCGACCCCGGTGTGACAATCCAGAAGGTGGGAGGTTCAATTCTCTGGTTATCAATATGCACTGGTGTGTGTCTTGTGTTTTAGGCTGCAATATGGCATCATCCTGTCAATGGCAATCATTGGCCACGATAACACCGGCTGTCACAGCCGTGGGGCAGGCTTCCCCAATGGGGTGGACCGGCAGTTCCTTGCCAAGCACCACCAAGGATGATCCAATGAGTGCTGTCCCAATCGTCGAATCTAGACTTCGAGTCGAACTTAGAGGAACATTCATGTTCTGTTTTTTCGGGGGTTTTATTGGACTTCATGCATGGCATCAGGCATGCAGCCTGCTTTGATCATGCCTTGTGTCCCTGTGGGGGAGCACCTGACGCGGAGATTTGGCAAGTGCGACCAAGCACCCGTACTTCAGCCCGTAGCTGCTTCTGATTGCATTCGTCGAATCTTGCTGTTGTATGATGTTGTCTGAACGCCCATACATGTGGGGATTGATGGCACAAGCAGCAGAGTACTTGATTGTATTGTGCTCTTGATTGTGCAATGTTTGTCGGAAGAAGGGTGTTTATTCCCGCGGTTTCCTGTATTTACTATGTCTTTGTGCATGGGCAGCACTTCTTTGCGCACGGGCAGCACTTCTTTGGTCACGGGCAGCACTTCTTTGGTCGGGCAGCACTCTGCGCACGGGCTGCACTTCTTTGCGCAGGGGCAGCACTTGTCTGGACACGGAGAGCAACTTTTTGGTCACGGGCAGCACGTCAGTGCGCACGGGCAGCACTTCTTTGCGCCCAGGCAGCACTTCTTTGCACACGTGGTGCGTACTACAAAAACCCCCGTTTTTGTACTAAAAAACCCCCCGGTGGGTTTTTTAGTATAATTGGGGGGGTTTTGGGCGGGGGGTTTTTTAGTACATTTAGGGGGGTTTTTTATTACATTTAGGGGGGGGGGTTAGCACATCTAGAGGGGGGGTTTTTAGTACATTTAGGGGGGTTTTTAGTACATTTAGGGGGGGGGGTTTTAGTACATTTAGGGGGGTTTTTTAGTACATTTACGGGGGTTTTTAGTACATTTATGGGGGTTTTTATTACATTTAGGGGGGAGGTTAGCACATCTAGGGGGGGGGTTTAGTACATTTAGGGGGGTTTTTAGTACATTTAGGGGGGTTTTTAGAGTACATTTAGGGGGGTTTTTTAGTACATTTAGGGGGGTTTTTTAGTACATTTAGGGGGCGTTTATTGGTACATTTAGGGGGGTTTTAGTACATTTAGGGGGGTTTTTAGTACATTTAGGGGGGTTTTTATTACATTTAGGGGGGGGGGGGGTTAGCACATCTGGGGGGGGGGTTTAGTACATTTAGGGGGGTTTTTAGTACATTTAGGGGGTTTTTTAGAGTACATTTAGGGGTGTTTTTTAGTACATTTAGGGGGGTTTTTTAGTACATTTAGGGGGCGTTTTTTGGTACATTTAGGGGGGTTTTAGTACATTTAGGGGGGTTTTTGGTACATTTAGGGGGGTTTTTTAGTACATTTAGGGGGGTTTTTAGTACATTTAGGGGGGTTTTTTAGTACATTTAGGGGGGTTTTTAGTACATTTAGGGCGGTTTTTTTAGTACATTTAGGGGGGTTTTTTAGTACAAAAGGGGGGGCTGATTGGCCCCTGGAGACAAATTGCCAATCATTTCCCCCCTCCCTATTGCAAGGTTTTAGGCGAGGGAGACTGTTTAAGGCAGCAAAATTACAAGTTTTCTTTGGCAACTACAGTGCTACAAATGTGGGTTTTCATCGAGGCTCGTATGTTTGTTACTAAACTCCTTCTTCAGCTAGCAAGGCAGCAGACACATATAGATAGCAAAGATGGAGCCGGTTGGGGAGGCGTAAAGAGCAATCGGTCACTACTACCATAATGCCGAGGGCAAATGAGTTGCGCTTTGCTGAAAAAATGCAGTTTCGCTGTTTTTTGTAGCCTTCAATCGGAAACATTGTGTCGAAACATGTTGTCTTTTCCACAGCAAAGTAAGGTAGGTCATTGTATCAAAGTGTGCAAAACGGAGTTACGAAACATTGCATTCAGATCGTTGAACTTCATGTTTGCCAAAGTAGGGTTGTTTTGAACAATTTGGAACCGCGAAACAGCTATTTTTTCAATATTTTTATCGTTTTTGCACATTTTGAGCCCAGAAGAGAGGCCTGTCTGAGACCAAACGATGAAAGGATATGCTAGGCTTGGTTGGGGGGGCGCGTAGCGTCCCGGCAACCAAGCCTAGCCATGTAACATGCATCAAACCTATCTTTTTTTCTTAGAATTGCTTAATGTATGAAGTAACCATGCCTATACATATGTTAAGGGGTCGCATACTTCAATGTTGCCTTCATTTTCTTCATCTTCTTCATCTAGATAAAATTTTTCATCCTTAGTGTCGGTTTTACACTTTAAACAATCTTGCTGGCTAACTAGAGCCACATACATGCATAGAAAAAAATTGCTTCTATTCACGAAGGTTACAATTGTCTAGGGCTGCCTTTCTAATCTATGCTTCTGAGCTAGGACTCAGCTTTGATGCATTTGCCTGATTACGCTAGTAGGTAGGCTATACCTCGTTTAGATGGTGTTGCATGCATTGTGAGCATGGACTCTTTTTTTATAACTGTAGCCCTAGGCTTAGCTACAAAATCCTTCATGGTTCCACCGAGAATGATTCGAGCCTGCTTCTCCCCTTCCGCCCTCCGTTGTTGTAAGGGAAAACCCCGCGACTTAGATTACCCCGCCTGTTGGACTGGCGCGCGCCGATGCGCGCCGAAATCTGACTGCGCGCCAGTCCCCCCAAATGGAAAAAAGGGAACATGGCGGGACTCGAACCGCCGTAGTGCTCCCTCCTACGAATCATATGCCCGGCTTTACCCATTGGGCCATTGGTTCGCCTGCAACATCATCCGAAAATATTATTTATGGATTTGGTCCCTCCGACGAAATTTTTTAAAAAAAACCAAGCCACCGGCCGAAGCCGGCGGCTGCTGGCTTTTCCCAGCCATGCGCCGAGGTTGTCGACGGCCCCTGGGCCCCCCGGGCACCTCGGTTGAGTTACAAACTTGACCACTTTCGGTCACATTGTGCACAATCATTGGCCCACTTCCATCATTGAGCCTAATGGTGAAGGGAGGGGCCAAAGAGGTGCTTGGGCCAAAACTTTGCCCCAAAGGTGAGTTTTCCTTGGAACTTTTTTGAGTTCGGAAGACCTTCTTAACACAAAAAGAACACACCCTATACGTCACGGCCCTAGGGATGGTCAGACCTTAGCCTAAGGGTGGAGGGGTAGAAAAGTGACCCTCTTTTGAATGGCTACTTCTTGGTGGCAACAAGTGTTTGGCAACACAAAGTAAGGATAGTGTGCACCTTTGGAAAGCTTGTTTTCCATATTGACGCCCCTTTCCATAACAAGGAAAGGTATCAAACAAAAATGGTGACCAAGTAAGGTTGGCACTCGTTTGTAGTCGTTGGTGTAGCTCGGAGTGGCCACTTTTTGAGGTGGTTTGTTGTTCCCAAAGTGTGCCACTCCAAGACCTCCAAGGACTTTTGTGTGGGCCTTAGTGTGAGCCTTCCTTGGTCACCGGTGCCTTTTGGTGCTACAAAGACCTCTTGAACACAAAAAGAACACCCCATATCACACCTTACCACAAGAGTACATCTTACCACAAGAGTGGGGGGGTAGAAAAGTGGCACCCTAGAGTACCAACTCTAGCTATATCCTACAGTAAAAAGTGTTTGGGTGCATAAGGAAAGGATAGCTTGGAGCTTGAAGCCCCGTGAGCTATTATGCAGAGATATTGAAGTGCAATGGTAACCAATATAGGTTGACACTAACTTGTTAGGTTGACACTAACTTGTACTCTATGAGGGGTCGTGGAGTGACACCCCTAGAGGTGGTTTGTAGCACCCCAACACCGCCGCATAGTGTGCCACCCAAGCACTAAAGCACCACAAGTGCTGTGAGACCACTCCACAACCCACAACGTATGTCAACAAATAATGTGTATTCTCTCTGCTTCTAGTGGTTTTGCAACAAAAGTTGGAGCAAAAGTTGGTCACTACAACATTGTACCACACCAATTTGCCACCCTTGATGATAGGCAACCAACAAATGCTATAATTACAACACATCCCCAAGCCAGCCTTGTGTTGTAAACGTCAAAAGCACTTAGAAACGTGTTGAATGACCATGACTTACCTTGTGCAGGCAGATGCAAGCCACATTTTGGTGGCAAAAGCAAACAATCTTCACAATTGCACATCTCCCTCCCAACCAACATGTGCAGAATTGGTCCAAACACCCCAACGGCCGAACCACGAACTTGTGACCTATGGAAAGGGACCCTAACCGCGAGTTAAACCCATAAAATGTACGTCACCCTGTGGCCAAACACCCAAAAACGAACTTCTAAACTCGAAACATGGGACATGTCGAGATCCAACCCATCATGTCTCAAGGACATGGCATGCTCAGAGTACATGACCAATGACCAAAGTTTCACTTTAAGGGAACAAACCCCCAACAAGTACAACACAGGACCAACCAAAAGACAACTCAAACCACGTTTTCGACATGACTAGACAGCTGCAAGCTGTCCAATGCAAAAAACACCACTTCGAACGCAAACAGTGGCACAAAGTTATTCAAATGCGTCTACATACAACTCAGTCCAAGTTAGTGGGGTTGGGGTAAAAAGTGGTCCTCTAAGTGTCTGAAAGTTTGACCAAATTACACTGCGAAATCGACGACTCGACGACATTACAGATAGCTCACCTGGTAAACAGACACCTGAAAAAGACATTCCCAGCGTCTCAACCTTTCATCTGCCAAAAATTTCGAGAAAATCTCAAAACTCTGCGCGTCGCGGTTCAGTCCAAGTTAGCGGGGTTTTCCCTTACATAGTTGGCAAACAAGTCATTTCGGAACTCAAAGATCGCACTAGTAATCACATCTGTGGGTGGCACCCCAAAGAGGTTGGTGGTACGGACTGCACTATCATCTGGGGAAACAACCCGGCCCCAAAGTAGTTGACCACATCGATGGCAACGGGCATCGAACGGTGGCGAGCACAAAACATCCAAACCATCAAGCCAATACTCTCGGACAGATTTCAAAGAAATGTGAGATGGCAACTCTGAAGCAGAAAAAGGCACTTTTTCTACTTTTTTACAAAAAAAGGTCCAGGTGTGTCACTTTGCTGGGTTGTGGGCACCTGGGAGACTCAGAGTTTAAAGAATGTACAGTCATTTACTGTACGGAGCCACCTTACAAAAGTGCTGAGGCTCCCAGGTCTCAAAAATGCGGTGCACTTGCAACTCTGAAGCAGAAAAAGGCACTTTTTCTGTTTTTTTACAAAAAAAAGGTCCAGGTGTGTCACTTTGCTGGGTTGTGGGCACCTGGGAGACTCAGAGTTTAAAGAATGTACAGTCGTTTATTGTACGGAGGCACCTTAAAAAAGTGCTGAGGCTCCCAGGTCTCAAAAAGTTGTTGCACTTGCAACTCTGAAGCAGAAAAAGGCACTTTTTCTACTTTTTTGTAAAAAAAAAGGTCCAGGTGTGTGACTTTGCTGGGTTATGGGCTCCTGGGAGGCTAGGAGTTGATAGAGTGCAACATAATTTATTCGTTGCAGGCTCTTTTTATGGCAGCAAGAATGGATGTGCACTGCCTCGCGTGCCAACTTGAAGGCACAGAAGTTGGGAGAGAGGAGGACAGGTTAGTGTGGTGTGTGCGGTGTGTCAAGCGAATAATGTATTCTTTGCCTCTCGCAAATGTGCTTGCTCTCTCACAAGGTTCGAGCACGCAAAGCTTCAAAGTAGTGCTTTGTATCAACCAAACTTTCACTTTTTTCGTCAAAGGTGCCCACCAACTCTTGCTCCGCCCTCCCTTGGCCACCTCGCCACCTCTCCCTCTTCCCCCTTCTCTCTCTCTCTCTCTCTCTCTCTCTTTCTCTCCCTCTTGTGTGTGTGTGTGTGTGTGTGTGTGTGTGTGCCCGCGCGGCCCTGGCACCTTCTCTGCAGGTTTGGGGTACTGTTCGTCGTTGCTCTACCACCTTCAAGTTCGCACAAAAAGTCAGACTGGTATGTAAGCCTTGCGTGCCACCTACCTTGACCTTTGGAATTGATATTCGTGCCAAGAGTGGAACCACGCACCACACCAGCGATCTGGTATTGTCGCCGGTGAGACAACGTTCCCTGGCTCTTCAGGCGAACAGACCAGACGCCAGTCCCGACACGGCCCTCTGTTCAAGTTTGAGCCCCAAATCCCCTGCTGGGGAACTGCTGTACACGACAGAAGAGATTCACCCGGCGGACTTCTACAAAACCGTGGACAACGAGTTGACTTCGTTGTGCAAGTGCCAAGAAGAGGAGGAGGAGCGTGATTGGCTGCAACTGAACGAGACCGAAGCGGTGCTTTACCGTCGCATAACGGAGTTCAAGCGCAAGGATCGTCAACAGGCGCTGGAAGACGTTTTATATTTTGGCGTCATCCACCAATTTCGGGTACTCCCCTTCCAAGTAGCTAGGTACGAAACCACATGACACCGGGTGATGGAAAACAAGCTGAGCTCTTCAGTGAATTTTCGAGGGTATGAACTTGGGTGAAAGCGGGTAGGTGGCGAACACGCTGCGGAAACGTGTTCTTTCAACACAATTTTTGGTCTAAGGAAGTAGTGTCTTGATTCGAGTTCTCGTGTTGGGTGTTGATACATTCATTCTGGTTGGATGGTTGGATTGAATTCAATGGGCCACCTGCACGCACACCGCTTTGGCGACCATCAAACCTGCACTGGCGAGTGGGCCATTTTTGACAACGGCGGTAACATTCGTGACGCCAAAGCAGCCTTTCGCCTTGCCTTCCGGTTTGCAGGATTTTGCAGGAAGAAGTGCGGGACCAGGTCCAAGGGTTATGGAGCAACTGGTCCCGGGAGTTTGTCCAGACACAGTTTAGCATTTCGTCCCTGAATTCCACGCTGTAGGTGGCTTTGCCACGTGCCACCAGCCCCAGTACCCTGCCTCTTTCATGCTCTTGTTTGCCTGCCCCCCAAACGTCTCCTCGTATGTCGCCACTTGACCGGGGTGCCATCAGGCCTGCGACCTGCCGGCACAGCGCACACACTGCAGCGTACACCATGGCATGCTTGGTACTTGCGTACTTGGGGTTACTGACCCGGACATAGGCCTCTGCCAGCCAGACCTGTTGATCATCCTGCCCTGTGCAGTCGGCATTTTGTTTGCTCTTCGCGGAGGGGGTTCTCAACAGTCTTTACCGTACGTGTAGACATTGTTTGCACATCGACTTTGCTGTTTCGCCGTTGTGGCATACCATCTTGACGTTGCTGTCCAACCGCCCTCAGTTATTCACAATCTTGCGGGTTTGCGGCGGGTTGGGCCTTGGCCAGCAACCCATACAGCACCAAGGCCCACGTGCGGGGTGTGTGCCTGTGGAAGGAATGCAGGCCAGTATCAACCTCTGAAGCATTCAGTCCAAAGGGGCCTGCTGCCATTGCTTGGTACCCGAGATTGAGATCCAGCTCCTTCCCCTCAGGGCACAGTGCTTGGCCGAAACCCAAAGTACCGTCTGGCGGGTCCTACGTCTTGGAACAAACCCATCACTATGTGGCCATATATCGCACGAAGTCGCCCCCCCCTACCTTGGAGGTAGGGGGGGGGGGGTAGGGGGGGGTATGGGGGGGGAAGGCGGTGCACACACAAGGCGGAACACACAAAAGGCGGCCTGTGGCCACCGCAGGAGTCTTGTTATTTAAGGGGCCACAGGCAAGGCGGTGCACACAGAAGGCGGTGCACACACAAGGCGGAACACACAAAAGGCGGTCTGTGGCCACCGCACGAGTCTTGTTATTTAAGGGGCCACAGGCAAGGCGGTACACACAGAAGGCGCTGCACACACAAGGCGGAACACACAAAAGGCGGAACACACAAAAGGCGGTCTGTAGCCACCGCAGGAGTCTTGTTATTTAAGGGGCCACAGGAAAGGCGGTACACACAGAAGGCGGTGCACACACAAGGCGAAACACACAAAAGGCGGTCTGTAGCCACCGCAGGAGTCTTGTTATTTAAGGGGCCACAGGCAAGGCGGTACACACAGAAGGCGGTGCACACACAAGGCGGAACACACAAAAGGCGGCCTGTGGCCACCGCAGGAGTCTTGTTATTTAAGGGGCCACAGGCAAGGCGGTACACACAAAAGGCGGTGCACACACAAGGCGGTCTGTGGCCACCGCAGGAGTCATGTTATTTAAGGGGGGTGCGGGGGCTGGCCCCCGCGTCGAGCGAAGCGAGCCGTCTGTCGAGCGAAGCGAGCCGAAGGTAGGGGGGGTAGGTAGGGGGGGGCAACTTCGTGCATACTATCATGTGGCGTGCACGCACCACAGAAGCAGTGCACTCTGGTCTTGGGCCTCCCACTACGGACTGCTCTGTTGCTTCCATTGGTTTCAAACTTGCGCACCACAGCCCCGGTGCTGTCGAAATCGATGGTGGAAGAACAAGACAGCAGACGTCCATGACCTGTGAAAGAACAAAGCGGCTGGTACATGCGCACAGCGGCACACCACAATGCTGGGGTGGGCTGGCGAGGATAGGAGAGCGCAGCGCGCTGGGGCGGTTGGAGGCCAATCATTCATCCAGCGGAGTGGACGTAACGTTGCCCAGGGAAACCTGCAACCGCAATAGAGGCTTTGTCCGCACACAGTGGCGCTGCAGGTGACCTGTTTGATGATTGTGTCGTTCTGAAGCCTATATCAGCTTAGCCAAGGGCTGAAAGGCCGTACCAGGGAGGTACCGTGCAATGCCAGAGAGTCCTGGTTCGCATACAGCAGTGCTTCTGAGGCAGGTCAATGCTGGGGCTGTGCTGAATTCCCTGTTGTTGTAGGAGGCCAGGTGGGAAAGGCCTTTCGATGTGGCTGATACGTCGCGGCTGATGGATGTCCTGACGGTCATCACAGGGCACGTGGCCAGCCCTCTGATGGGGTATTGCCTTCAAGCTGGTTGCCATGAGGTACGCCATGCGTGTCTCTTAGTGCCCAGCCATTGCCTTTGCCCACTAAACCTATCTAATCCCCCGTGTCCAACGAACACTTCCGCTCGGACCATATTTGTCGGGGACCTAATCAATTGGGTACTTGTTGGGTGCCAAATTAATGAGGTACTGAACGGCGTGTCCAACGAACACTCCTGTTCGGACCATTTGAGGACGTCATTGTTCGCTGTACACAGGGGTGGATGTACCTAGCAGCGGCCTGTCCCCACTTTTGAGATGAATATCCATGTCATTTTTTGAGCCCCAGATTTCACTTCAACTGGACTATGAGTGTGACCAGGTTTGTACCCTGGGTTTTTGAAAAGATGACCCTGAGGAGCACCTTTTTTTCGGTGCCTGAAGAAAGCAGTCATCAAAAATGGTCAACTTTCCAACCGGCAGTGCAATAGTCCACCAGGTGGGGGTTTCTGCAGTGTCGCTGTGCCCGGTCCAGGATCTCTTGTCCCTCACCTCCCCTCTACGATGCCCAAGATTTCCTGCTGAGGAGCCGGTATCCTGCAAACTGGTATTGGTGCTGTGCTCAGGTGCTCACGGTGGAATTCATTGAAGGCCTGACGCAGTATCTCGCGCGCCGCTGCAAAGAACTGGACGTACAGTCTCCAGTTTGAGGACCCACACAACACCGTGCCTTTTAGTTGTTCAAACACCGGCAGGATGTGCCCAGATCTTGTGTCAAAATAGGCGCCCATCGCAATGCATTAAAAAAAAACCCCAAAAGGCCCAGTGTGCAGTGTTTTCCTGATCCGCCAACAAGCACACCAGCTCGTGCACATGCAGTTGTGATCGGGCACCCACCATCCAGCACGCCTGTCACATCTGGTGGGCTCAGACAGGTTAACAAAACAGGCCCAAGGCGCGGAAAACATTGATACGGTCGAACAAGTGGATTTATCATAATGCTATCTTCGATTCGAACTGCGGAACATTGCTGCATATGCAAACCAGGACGTGCATGTGTGGAGCGCTTTGTGACCTGCTTGCGGCCGCCTGTCACATGTGGTGGGCTTGGATAGGCGGAATGACCAGGAACCAGTTGTAGTGCAGCAACATGGAGGTTTTGACACTTTGATGATTGTGACCCTGTGTCTGCTACACCGCTGTCTCAAGAAGGCAGCGACCACATCATTTCCGCTTCCCTGCAGATGTGGACGATTGCTCACCCAATCCCTGCCAAAATGGTGGAACATGCATTGATGGTGTCGATTCACACACCTGCTGTTGCGCGGCAGGATATAGTGGATCCAACTGCGAGACAGGTACGTGTTGATTGCTGTTGTTGTTGTGACATGCACGTTTACAATTTGCAAGGGTCACCATCACATCATTGGCCTCGTGATTGGTGAT
The DNA here is from genome assembly GCA_964036045.1 of Eutreptiella sp. 'Long Island Sound 2002'. NCBI lineage: Eukaryota > Euglenozoa > Euglenophyceae > Eutreptiales > Eutreptiaceae > Eutreptiella > Eutreptiella sp. 'Long Island Sound 2002'. The sequence goes on along the minus strand of OZ038398.1, from coordinate 31,011,296 downwards.
TTGTATTGACTGTTTTGTTATCAGCTGTGCAATCGCTTGTAAGATCTTCCATTCAGATGGAAATTTCGGTCCCGTGGCCAGTGAGACCCCAAATGATGCATGGGACATTGAATCTCACCCACTTTGAGCAAAGAGCTGGCAGCGGGGCCCCAGTACGCTTGTAGCCATGTGCATGGGCGGATTTCACAGATGGCCAAAAACAGGCCCGAAATTGCCATTGTTTTCACACATGCCGTACTAGTTCGGGGGAAATATGCAGTTGTGATGACGGCCCCCCTCTGCAGGGTATTGACACAGCAAATGCTTGAAGGGCCCCCATGCCATGCAAGGCCTTCAACGCATATCAGCGTCTTCCCATCACCCACGACGCCAAACGTCCAAGGGGTGGGCAGAGGGTATGGCTGGCACAGGGAGGGCAGCCGCTGATTTTTAGCATCATGATTTTTGGTAATGGAAGTTTCAGCGGACATAATTTCCACACCGCCCTCCCTGGTATGGCTTGATTTGCACTGCTGGGGTATCTGCTTCAAACCGCTAGGGGATGCACGTCACCTGAGGGCCAGTGTTGGCCTTGTCCCGCCAGCCCAACATGAAAACACTCAGCTCATTTTTCGGAGCTCTGGCATGAATGCAGGCCGTGTGGTCCCTGCAATCACTTCAAGGAGATGCAGGGTGATGTGAGGGACGGTTTCGCTGTATGACAACCGCATGCCGGCTCCTGTGGCTGTGGGTTTTGCACGAGAAGGTCGGGTACAACCCTGTGGAAGGTGGTGCATGTGCTGTGGTTAGGGTTTTGGGGCATTTGGTCAGTGGGTCCAGTTTTACGAAAAGTGATCAGGAACCAGTAAGGTCAGTGCAGTCAGGGCTGTGGGCCGCCCAAGATGCGGAAAATCGCAGTTTCCAGGCTGATTCGCGGGACCTGCAAATGCTTCAAAGTCTCGCGTTTCCCGCAAGCCTTCTGTGAGTCCTGGGATGGGTTTGGGTCATCATCTCGGGACAGTACAAGTACTCGAGCACTGGGGACGCACGTAGCCCGATTAAGAGCTCGTGTAGCTTGGGACATAGATCTCGACATCTATCTCATCGTCTCAGTGGGATGTAGTTGTTGACGGAGCTGAAGCTCCGTCCGCAGCCCGTGTTGCTGTGGTGACGTCCCCCTGATCAGCAGCTTGGAGTACATGACGGCTATTGATTTTACCCGGACAGTCCATAGGGAAATGTGTGGATCACAGTCAGGGATGTGCTTAGTGCTTGGCCTGCCCTCGGGGGGGTGAGGGGGAGACTGGGGGAGAGGGCAACAAAATGTGTGTGTACCTCCAATTATTGGGTTTGTAGTGAAACAAAATCACATGGAAGATCTTGTCAGATCAAGGTGATTTCCAAATTGCATTTGGGGGAATCGTGACGTTTCACAGCTGTTTTGTGGCCGCAAGCAGCTGAGGATGTGCTCAAACCTGCTCAACCAATGGGTCCCATCGTACCTTGGGCGTACGATGGTTGTTCAGCCGCCCCGTACTTGGAACTGAGAACCCACACAACACCGTGCCTTTTAGTTGTTCAAACACCGGCAGGATGTGCCCAGATCTTGTGTCAAAATAGGCGCCCATCGCAATGCATTAAAAAAAAACCCCAAAAGGCCCAGTGTGCAGTGTTTTCCTGATCCGCCAACAAGCACACCAGCTCGTGCACATGCAGTTGTGATCGGGCACCCACCATCCAGCACGCCTGTCACATCTGGTGGGCTCAGACAGGTTAACAAAACAGGCCCAAGGCGCGGAAAACATTGATACGGTCGAACAAGTGGATTTATCATAATGCTATCTTCGATTCGAACTGCGGAACATTGCTGCATATGCAAACCAGGACGTGCATGTGTGGAGCGCTTTGTGACCTGCTTGCGGCCGCCTGTCACATGTGGTGGGCTTGGATAGGCGGAATGACCAGGAACCAGTTGTAGTGCAGCAACATGGAGGTTTTGACACTTTGATGATTGTGACCCTGTGTCTGCTACACCGCTGTCTCAAGAAGGCAGCGACCACATCATTTCCGCTTCCCTGCAGATGTGGACGATTGCTCACCCAATCCCTGCCAAAATGGTGGAACATGCATTGATGGTGTCGATTCACACACCTGCTGTTGCGCGGCAGGATATAGTGGATCCAACTGCGAGACAGGTACGTGTTGATTGCTGTTTTTGTTGTGACATGCACGTTTACAATTTGCAAGGGTCACCATCACATCATTGGCCTCGTGATTGGTGATTTGTATTGACTGTTTTGTTATCAGCTGTGCAATCGCTTGTAAGATCTTCCATTCAGATGGAAATTTCGGTCCCGTGGCCAGTGAGACCCCAAATGATGCATGGGACATTGAATCTCACCCACTTTGAGCAAAGAGCTGGCAGCGGGGCCCCAGTACGCTTGTAGCCATGTGCATGGGCGGATTTCAAAGATGGCCAAAAACAGGCCCGAAATTGCCATTGTTTTCACACATGCCGTACTAGTTCGGGGGAAATATGCAGTTGTGATGACGGCCCCCCTCTGCAGGGTATTGACACAGCAAATGCTTGAAGGGCCCCCATGCCATGCAAGGCCTTCAACGCATATCAGCGTCTTCCCATCACCCACGACGCCAAACGTCCAAGGGGTGGGCAGAGGGTATGGCTGGCACAGGGAGGGCAGCCGCTGATTTTTAGCATCATGATTTTTGGTAATGGAAGTTTCAGCGGACATGATTTCCACACCGCCCTCCCTGGTATGGCTTGATTTGCACTGCTGGGGTATCTGCTTCAAACCGCTAGGGGATGCACGTCACCTGAGGGCCAGTGTTGGCCTTGTCCCGCCAGCCCAACATGAAAACACTCAGCTCATTTTTCGGAGCTCTGGCATGAATGCAGGCCGTGTGGTCCCTGCAATCACTTCAAGGAGATGCAGGATGATGTGAGGGACGGTTTCGCTGTATGACAACCGCATGCCGGCTCCTGTGGCTGTGGGTTTTGCACGAGAAGGTCGGGTACAACCCTGTGGAAGGTGGTGCATGTGCTGTGGTTAGGGTTTTGGGGCATTTGGTCAGTGGGTCCAGTTTTACGAAAAGTGATCAGGAACCAGTAAGGTCAGTGCAGTCAGGGCTGTGGGCCGCCCAAGATGCGGAAAATCGCAGTTTCCAGGCTGATTCGCGGGACCTGCAAATGCTTCAAAGTCTCGCGTTTCCCGCAAGCCTTCTGTGAGTCCTGGGATGGGTTTGGGTCATCATCTCGGGACAGTACAAGTACTCGAGCACTGGGGACGCACGTAGCCCGATTAAGAGCTCGTGTAGCTTGGGACATAGATCTAGACATCTATCTCATCGTCTCAGTGGGATGTAGTTGTTGACGGAGCTGAAGCTCCGTCCGCAGCCCGTGTTGCTGTGGTGACGTCCCCCTGATCAGCAGCTTGGAGTACATGACGGCTATTGATTTTACCCGGACAGTCCATAGGGAAATGTGTGGATCACAGTCAGGGATGTGCTTAGTGCTTGGCCTGCCCTCGGGGGGGTGAGGGGGAGACTGGGGGAGAGGGCAACAAAATGTGTGTGTACCTCCAATTATTGGGTTTGTAGTGAAACAAAATCACATGGAAGATCTTGTCAGATCAAGGTGATTTCCAAATTGCATTTGGGGGAATCGTGACGTTTCACAGCTGTTTTGTGGCCGCAAGCAGCTGAGGATGTGCTCAAACCTGCTCAACCAATGGGTCCCATCGTACCTTGGGCGTACGATGGTTGTTCAGCCGCCCCGTACTTGGAACTGAGAACCCACACAACACCGTGCCTTTTAGTTGTTCAAACACCGGCAGGATGTGCCCAGATCTTGTGTCAAAATAGGCGCCCATCGCAATGCATTAAAAAAAAACCCCAAAAGGCCCAGTGTGCAGTGTTTTCCTGATCCGCCAACAAGCACACCAGCTCGTGCACATGCAGTTGTGATCGGGCACCCACCATCCAGCACGCCTGTCACATCTGGTGGGCTCAGACAGGTTAACAAAACAGGCCCAAGGCGCGGAAAACATTGATACGGTCGAACAAGTGGATTTATCATAATGCTATCTTCGATTCGAACTGCGGAACATTGCTGCATATGCAAACCAGGACGTGCATGTGTGGAGCGCTTTGTGACCTGCTTGCGGCCGCCTGTCACATGTGGTGGGCTTGGATAGGCGGAATGACCAGGAACCAGTTGTAGTGCAGCAACATGGAGGTTTTGACACTTTGATGATTGTGACCCTGTGTCTGCTACACCGCTGTCTCAAGAAGGCAGCGACCACATCATTTCCGCTTCCCTGCAGATGTGGACGATTGCTCACCCAATCCCTGCCAAAATGGTGGAACATGCATTGATGGTGTCGATTCACACACCTGCTGTTGCGCGGCAGGATATAGTGGATCCAACTGCGAGACAGGTACGTGTTGATTGCTGTTTTTGTTGTGACATGCACGTTTACAATTTGCAAGGGTCACCATCACATCATTGGCCTCGTGATTGGTGATTTGTATTGACTGTTTTGTTATCAGCTGTGCAATCGCTTGTAAGATCTTCCATTCAGATGGAAATTTCGGTCCCGTGGCCAGTGAGACCCCAAATGATGCATGGGACATTGAATCTCACCCACTTTGAGCAAAGAGCTGGCAGCGGGGCCCCAGTACGCTTGTAGCCATGTGCATGGGCGGATTTCAAAGATGGCCAAAAACAGGCCCGAAATTGCCATTGTTTTCACACATGCCGTACTAGTTCGGGGGAAATATGCAGTTGTGATGACGGCCCCCCTCTGCAGGGTATTGACACAGCAAATGCTTGAAGGGCCCCCATGCCATGCAAGGCCTTCAACGCATATCAGCGTCTTCCCATCACCCACGACGCCAAACGTCCAAGGGGTGGGCAGAGGGTATGGCTGGCACAGGGAGGGCAGCCGCTGATTTTTAGCATCATGATTTTTGGTAATGGAAGTTTCAGCGGACATGATTTCCACACCGCCCTCCCTGGTATGGCTTGATTTGCACTGCTGGGGTATCTGCTTCAAACCGCTAGGGGATGCACGTCACCTGAGGGCCAGTGTTGGCCTTGTCCCGCCAGCCCAACATGAAAACACTCAGCTCATTTTTCGGAGCTCTGGCATGAATGCAGGCCGTGTGGTCCCTGCAATCACTTCAAGGAGATGCAGGGTGATGTGAGGGACGGTTTCGCTGTATGACAACCGCATGCCGGCTCCTGTGGCTGTGGGTTTTGCACGAGAAGGTCGGGTACAACCCTGTGGAAGGTGGTGCATGTGCTGTGGTTAGGGTTTTGGGGCATTTGGTCAGTGGGTCCAGTTTTACGAAAAGTGATCAGGAACCAGTAAGGTCAGTGCAGTCAGGGCTGTGGGCCGCCCAAGATGCGGAAAATCGCAGTTTCCAGGCTGATTCGCGGGACCTGCAAATGCTTCAAAGTCTCGCGTTTCCCGCAAGCCTTCTGTGAGTCCTGGGATGGGTTTGGGTCATCATCTCGGGACAGTACAAGTACTCGAGCACTGGGGACGCACGTAGCCCGATTAAGAGCTCGTGTAGCTTGGGACATAGATCTCGACATCTATCTCATCGTCTCAGTGGGATGTAGTTGTTGACGGAGCTGAAGCTCCGTCCGCAGCCCGTGTTGCTGTGGTGACGTCCCCCTGATCAGCAGCTTGGAGTACATGACGGCTATTGATTTTACCCGGACAGTCCATAGGGAAATGTGTGGATCACAGTCAGGGATGTGCTTAGTGCTTGGCCTGCCCTCGGGGGGGTGAGGGGGAGACTGGGGGAGAGGGCAACAAAATGTGTGTGTACCTCCAATTATTGGGTTTGTAGTGAAACAAAATCACATGGAAGATCTTGTCAGATCAAGGTGATTTCCAAATTGCATTTGGGGGAATCGTGACGTTTCACAGCTGTTTTGTGGCCGCAAGCAGCTGAGGATGTGCTCAAACCTGCTCAACCAATGGGTCCCATCGTACCTTGGGCGTACGATGGTTGTTCAGCCGCCCCGTACTTGGAACTGAGAACCCACACAACACCGTGCCTTTTAGTTGTTCAAACACCGGCAGGATGTGCCCAGATCTTGTGTCAAAATAGGCGCCCATCGCAATGCATTAAAAAAAAACCCCAAAAGGCCCAGTGTGCAGTGTTTTCCTGATCCGCCAACAAGCACACCAGCTCGTGCACATGCAGTTGTGATCGGGCACCCACCATCCAGCACGCCTGTCACATCTGGTGGGCTCAGACAGGTTAACAAAACAGGCCCAAGGCGCGGAAAACATTGATACGGTCGAACAAGTGGATTTATCATAATGCTATCTTCGATTCGAACTGCGGAACATTGCTGCATATGCAAACCAGGACGTGCATGTGTGGAGCGCTTTGTGACCTGCTTGCGGCCGCCTGTCACATGTGGTGGGCTTGGATAGGCGGAATGACCAGGAACCAGTTGTAGTGCAGCAACATGGAGGTTTTGACACTTTGATGATTGTGACCCTGTGTCTGCTACACCGCTGTCTCAAGAAGGCAGCGACCACATCATTTCCGCTTCCCTGCAGATGTGGACGATTGCTCACCCAATCCCTGCCAAAATGGTGGAACATGCATTGATGGTGTCGATTCACACACCTGCTGTTGCGCGGCAGGATATAGTGGATCCAACTGCGAGACAGGTACGTGTTGATTGCTGTTTTTTTGTGACATGCACGTTTACAATTTGCAAGGGTCACCATCACATCATTGGCCTCGTGATTGGTGATTTGTATTGACTGTTTTGTTATCAGCTGTGCAATCGCTTGTAAGATCTTCCATTCAGATGGAAATTTCGGTCCCGTGGCCAGTGAGACCCCAAATGATGCATGGGACATTGAATCTCACCCACTTTGAGCAAAGAGCTGGCAGCGGGGCCCCAGTACGCTTGTAGCCATGTGCATGGGCGGATTTCAAAGATGGCCAAAAACAGGCCCGAAATTGCCATTGTTTTCACACATGCCGTACTAGTTCGGGGGAAATATGCAGTTGTGATGACGGCCCCCCTCTGCAGGGTATTGACACAGCAAATGCTTGAAGGGCCCCCATGCCATGCAAGGCCTTCAACGCATATCAGCGTCTTCCCATCACCCACGACGCCAAACGTCCAAGGGGTGGGCAGAGGGTATGGCTGGCACAGGGAGGGCAGCCGCTGATTTTTAGCACCATGATTTTTGGCAATGGAAGTTTCAGCGGACATGATTTCCACACCGCCCTCCCTGGTATGGCTTGATTTGCAGTGCTGGGGTATCTGCTTCAAACCGCTAGGGGATGCACGTCACCTGAGGGCCAGTGTTGGCCTTGTCCCGCCAGCCCAACATGAAAACACTCAGCTCATTTTTCGGAGCTCTGGCATGGATGCGAGCAAGTGTGGTCCCTGCAATCACTTCAAGGAGATGCAGGGTGATGTGAGGGACGGTTTCGCTGTATGACAACCGCATGCCGGCTCCTGTGGCTGTGGGTTTTGCACGAGAAGGTCGGGTACAACCCTGTGGAAGGTGGTGCATGTGCTGTGGTTAGGGTTTTGGGGCATTTGGTCAGTGGGTCCAGTTTTACGAAAAGTGATCAGGAACCAGTAAGGTCAGTGCAGTCAGGGCTGTGGGCCGCCCAAGATGCGGAAAATCGCAGTTTCCAGGCTGATTCGCGGGACCTGCAAATGCTTCAAAGTCTCGCGTTTCCCGCAAGCCTTCTGTGGGCCCTGGGATGGGTTTGGGTCATCATCTCGGGACAGTACAAGTACTCGAGCACTGGGGACGCACGTAGCCCGATTAAGAGCTCGTGTAGCTTGGGACATAGATCTCGACATCTATCTCATCGTCTCAGTGGGATGTAGTTGTTGACGGAGCTGAAGCTCCGTCCGCAGCCCGTGTTGCTGTGGTGACGTCCCCCTGATCAGCAGCTTGGAGTACATGACGGCTATTGATTTTACCCGGACAGTCCATAGGGAAATGTGTGGATCACAGTCAGGGATGTGCTTAGTGCTTGGCCTGCCCTCGGGGGGGTGAGGGGGAGACTGGGGGAGAGGGCAACAAAATGTGTGTGTACCTCCAATTATTGGGTTTGTAGTGAAACAAAATCACATGGAAGATCTTGTCAGATCAAGGTGATTTCCAAATTGCATTTGGGGGAATCGTGACGTTTCACAGCTGTTTTGTGGCCGCAAGCAGCTGAGGATGTGCTCAAACCTGCTCAACCAATGGGTCCCATCGTACCTTGGGCGTACGATGGTTGTTCAGCCGCCCCGTACTTGGAACTGAGAACCCACACAACACCGTGCCTTTTAGTTGTTCAAACACCGGCAGGATGTGCCCAGATCTTGTGTCAAAATAGGCGCCCATCGCAATGCATTAAAAAAAAACCCCAAAAGGCCCAGTGTGCAGTGTTTTCCTGATCCGCCAACAAGCACACCAGCTCGTGCACATGCAGTTGTGATCGGGCACCCACCATCCAGCACGCCTGTCACATCTGGTGGGCTCAGACAGGTTAACAAAACAGGCCCAAGGCGCGGAAAACATTGATACGGTCGAACAAGTGGATTTATCATAATGCTATCTTCGATTCGAACTGCGGAACATTGCTGCATATGCAAACCAGGACGTGCATGTGTGGAGCGCTTTGTGACCTGCTTGCGGCCGCCTGTCACATGTGGTGGGCTTGGATAGGCGGAATGACCAGGAACCAGTTGTAGTGCAGCAACATGGAGGTTTTGACACTTTGATGATTGTGACCCCGTGTCTGCTACACCGCTGTCTCAAGAAGGCAGCGACCACATCATTTCCGCTTCCCTGCAGATGTGGACGATTGCTCACCCAATCCCTGCCAAAATGGTGGAACATGCATTGATGGTGTCGATTCACACACCTGCTGTTGCGCGGCAGGATATAGTGGATCCAACTGCGAGACAGGTACGTGTTGATTGCTGTTTTTGTTGTGACATGCACGTTTACAATTTGCAAGGGTCACCATCACATCATTGGCCTCGTGATTGGTGATTTGTATTGACTGTTTTGTTATCAGCTGTGCAATCGCTTGTAAGATCTTCCATTCAGATGGAAATTTCGGTCCCGTGGCCAGTGAGACCCCAAATGATGCATGGGACATTGAATCTCACCCACTTTGAGCAAAGAGCTGGCAGCGGGGCCCCAGTACGCTTGTAGCCATGTGCATGGGCGGATTTCAAAGATGGCCAAAAACAGGCCCGAAATTGCCATTGTTTTCACACATGCCGTACTAGTTCGGGGGAAATATGCAGTTGTGATGACGGCCCCCCTCTGCAGGGTATTGACACAGCAAATGCTTGAAGGGCCCCCATGCCATGCAAGGCCTTCAACGCATATCAGCGTCTTCCCATCACCCACGACGCCAAACGTCCAAGGGGTGGGCAGAGGGTATGGCTGGCACAGGGAGGGCAGCCGCTGATTTTTAGCATCATGATTTTTGGTAATGGAAGTTTCAGCGGACATGATTTCCACACCGCCCTCCCTGGTATGGCTTGATTTGCAGTGCTGGGGTATCTGCTTCAAACCGCTAGGGGATGCACGTCACCTGAGGGCCAGTGTTGGCCTTGTCCCGCCAGCCCAACATGAAAACACTCAGCTCATTTTTCGGAGCTCTGGCATGAATGCAGGCCGTGTGGTCCCTGCAATCACTTCAAGGAGATGCAGGATGATGTGAGGGACGGTTTCGCTGTATGACAACCGCATGCCGGCTCCTGTGGCTGTGGGTTTTGCACGAGAAGGTCGGGTACAACCCTGTGGAAGGTGGTGCATGTGCTGTGGTTAGGGTTTTGGGGCATTTGGTCAGTGGGTCCAGTTTTACGAAAAGTGATCAGGAACCAGTAAGGTCAGTGCAGTCAGGGCTGTGGGCCGCCCAAGATGCGGAAAATCGCAGTTTCCAGGCTGATTCGCGGGACCTGCAAATGCTTCAAAGTCTCGCGTTTCCCGCAAGCCTTCTGTGGGCCCTGGGATGGGTTTGGGTCATCATCTCGGGACAGTACAAGTACTCGAGCACTGGGGACGCACGTAGCCCGATTAAGAGCTCGTGTAGCTTGGGACATAGATCTCGACATCTATCTCATCGTCTCAGTGGGATGTAGTTGTTGACGGAGCTGAAGCTCCGTCCGCAGCCCGTGTTGCTGTGGTGACGTCCCCCTGATCAGCAGCTTGGAGTACATGACGGCTATTGATTTTACCCGGACAGTCCATAGGGAAATGTGTGGATCACAGTCAGGGATGTGCTTAGTGCTTGGCCTGCCCTCGGGGGGGGTGAGGGGGAGACTGGGGGAGAGTGCAACAAAATGTGTGTGTACCTCCAATTATTGGGTTTGTAGTGAAACAAAATCACATGGAAGATCTTGTCAGATCAAGGTGATTTCCAAATTGCATTTGGGGGAATTGTGACGTTTCACAGCTGTTTTGTGGCCGCAAGCAGCTGAGGATGTGCTCAAACCTGCTCAACCAATGGGTCCCATCGTACCTTGGGCGTACGATGGTTGTTCAGCCGCCCCGTACTTGGAACTGAGAACCCACACAACACCGTGCCTTTTAGTTGTTCAAACACCGGCAGGATGTGCCCAGATCTTGTGTCAAAATAGGCGCCCATCGCAATGCATTAAAAAAAAACCCCAAAAGGCCCAGTGTGCAGTGTTTTCCTGATCCGCCAACAAGCACACCAGCTCGTGCACATGCAGTTGTGATCGGGCACCCACCATCCAGCACGCCTGTCACATCTGGTGGGCTCAGACAGGTTAACAAAACAGGCCCAAGGCGCGGAAAACATTGATACGGTCGAACAAGTGGATTTATCATAATGCTATCTTCGATTCGAACTGCGGAACATTGCTGCATATGCAAACCAGGACGTGCATGTGTGGAGCGCTTTGTGACCTGCTTGCGGCCGCCTGTCACATGTGGTGGGCTTGGATAGGCGGAATGACCAGGAACCAGTTGTAGTGCAGCAACATGGAGGTTTTGACACTTTGATGATTGTGACCCCGTGTCTGCTACACCGCTGTCTCAAGAAGGCAGCGACCACATCATTTCCGCTTCCCTGCAGATGTGGACGATTGCTCACCCAATCCCTGCCAAAATGGTGGAACATGCATTGATGGTGTCGATTCACACACCTGCTGTTGCGCGGCAGGATATAGTGGATCCAACTGCGAGACAGGTACGTGTTGATTGCTGTTGTTGTTGTGACATGCACGTTTACAATTTGCAAGGGTCACCATCACATCATTGGCCTCGTGATTGGTGATTTGTATTGACTGTTTTGTTATCAGCTGTGCAATCGCTTGTAAGATCTTCCATTCAGATGGAAATTTCGGTCCCGTGGCCAGTGAGACCCCAAATGATGCATGGGACATTGAATCTCACCCACTTTGAGCAAAGAGCTGGCAGCGGGGCCCCAGTACACTTGTAGCCATGTGCATGGGCGGATTTCACAGATGGCCAAAAACAGGCCCGAAATTGCCATTGTTTTCACACATGCCGTACTAGTTCGGGGGAAATATGCAGTTGTGATGACGGCCCCCCTCTGCAGGGTATTGACACAGCAAATGCTTGAAGGGCCCCCATGCCATGCAAGGCCTTCAACGCATATCAGCGTCTTCCCATCACCCACGACGCCAAACGTCCAAGGGGTGGGCAGAGGGTATGGCTGGCACAGGGAGGGCAGCCGCTGATTTTTAGCATCATGATTTTTGGTAATGGAAGTTTCAGCGGACATGATTTCCACACCGCCCTCCCTGGTATGGCTTGATTTGCACTGCTGGGGTATCTGCTTCAAACCGCTAGGGGATGCACGTCACCTGAGGGCCAGTGTTGGCCTTGTCCCGCCAGCCCAACATGAAAACACTCAGCTCATTTTTCGGAGCTCTGGCATGGATGCGAGCAAGTGTGGTCCCTGCAATCACTTCAAGGAGATGCAGGGTGATGTGAGGGACGGTTTCGCTGTATGACAACCGCATGCCGGCTCCTGTGGCTGTGGGTTTTGCACGAGAAGGTCGGGTACAACCCTGTGGAAGGTGGTGCATGTGCTGTGGTTAGGGTTTTGGGGCATTTGGTCAGTGGGTCCAGTTTTACGAAAAGTGATCAGGAACCAGTAAGGTCAGTGCAGTCAGGGCTGTGGGCCGCCCAAGATGCGGAAAATCGCAGTTTCCAGGCTGATTCGCGGGACCTGCAAATGCTTCAAAGTCTCGCGTTTCCCGCAAGCCTTCTGTGGGCCCTGGGATGGGTTTGGGTCATCATCTCGGGACAGTACAAGTACTCGAGCACTGGGGACGCACGTAGCCCGATTAAGAGCTCGTGTAGCTTGGGACATAGATCTCGACATCTATCTCATCGTCTCAGTGGGATGTAGTTGTTGACGGAGCTGAAGCTCCGTCCGCAGCCCGTGTTGCTGTGGTGACGTCCCCCTGATCAGCAGCTTGGAGTATATGACGGCTATTGATTTTACCCGGACAGTCCATAGGGAAATGTGTGGATCACAGTCAGGGATGTGCTTAGTGCTTGGCCTGCCCTCGGGGGGGTGAGGGGGAGACTTGGGGAGAGTGCAACAAAATGTGTGTGTACCTCCAATTATTGGGTTTGTAGTGAAACAAAATCACATGGAAGATCTTGTCAGATCAAGGTGATTTCCAAATTGCATTTGGGGGAATCGTGACGTTTCACAGCTGTTTTGTGGCCGCAAGCAGCTGAGGATGTGCTCAAACCTGCTCAACCAATGGGTCCCATCGTACCTTGGGCGTACGATGGTTGTTCAGCCGCCCCGTACTTGGAACTGAGAACCCACACAACACCGTGCCTTTTAGTTGTTCAAACACCGGCAGGATGTGCCCAGATCTTGTGTCAAAATAGGCGCCCATCGCAATGCATTAAAAAAAAACCCCAAAAGGCCCAGTGTGCAGTGTTTTCCTGATCCGCCAACAAGCACACCAGCTCGTGCACATGCAGTTGTGATCGGGCACCCACCATCCAGCACGCCTGTCACATCTGGTGGGCTCAGACAGGTTAACAAAACAGGCCCAAGGCGCGGAAAACATTGATACGGTCGAACAAGTGGATTTATCATAATGCTATCTTCGATTCGAACTGCGGAACATTGCTGCATATGCAAACCAGGACGTGCATGTGTGGAGCGCTTTGTGACCTGCTTGCGGCCGCCTGTCACATGTGGTGGGCTTGGATAGGCGGAATGACCAGGAACCAGTTGTAGTGCAGCAACATGGAGGTTTTGACACTTTGATGATTGTGACCCTGTGTCTGCTACACCGCTGTCTCAAGAAGGCAGCGACCACATCATTTCCGCTTCCCTGCAGATGTGGACGATTGCTCACCCAATCCCTGCCAAAATGGTGGAACATGCATTGATGGTGTCGATTCACACACCTGCTGTTGCGCGGCAGGATATAGTGGATCCAACTGCGAGACAGGTACGTGTTGATTGCTGTTTTTGTTGTGACATGCACGTTTACAATTTGCAAGGGTCACCATCACATCATTGGCCTCGTGATTGGTGATTTGTATTGACTGTTTTGTTATCAGCTGTGCAATCGCTTGTAAGATCTTCCATTCAGATGGAAATTTCGGTCCCGTGGCCAGTGAGACCCCAAATGATGCATGGGACATTGAATCTCACCCACTTTGAGCAAAGAGCTGGCAGCGGGGCCCCAGTACACTTGTAGCCATGTGCATGGGCGGATTTCACAGATGGCCAAAAACAGGCCCGAAATTGCCATTGTTTTCACACATGCCGTACTAGTTCGGGGGAAATATGCAGTTGTGATGACGGCCCCCCTCTGCAGGGTATTGACACAGCAAATGCTTGAAGGGCCCCCATGCCATGCAAGGCCTTCAACGCATATCAGCGTCTTCCCATCACCCACGACGCCAAACGTCCAAGGGGTGGGCAGAGGGTATGGCTGGCACAGGGAGGGCAGCCGCTGATTTTTAGCATCATGATTTTTGGTAATGGAAGTTTCAGCGGACATGATTTCCACACCGCCCTCCCTGGTATGGCTTGATTTGCAGTGCTGGGGTATCTGCTTCAAACCGCTAGGGGATGCACGTCACCTGAGGGCCAGTGTTGGCCTTGTCCCGCCAGCCCAACATGAAAATACTCAGCTCATTTTTCGGAGCTCTGGCATGGATGCGAGCAAGTGTGGTCCCTGCAATCACTTCAAGGAGATGCAGGATGATGTGAGGGACGGTTTCGCTGTATGACAACCGCATGCCGGCTCCTGTGGCTGTGGGTTTTGCACGAGAAGGTCGGGTACAACCCTGTGGAAGGTGGTGCATGTGCTGTGGTTAGGGTTTTGGGGCATTTGGTCAGTGGGTCCAGTTTTACGAAAAGTGATCAGGAACCAGTAAGGTCAGTGCAGTCAGGGCTGTGGGCCGCCCAAGATGCGGAAAATCGCAGTTTCCAGGCTGATTCGTGGGACCTGCAAATGCTTCAAAGTCTCGCGTTTCCCGCAAGCCTTCTGTGGGCCCTGGGATGGGTTTGGGTCATCATCTCGGGACAGTACAAGTACTCGAGCACTGGGGACGCACGTAGCCCGATTAAGAGCTCGTGTAGCTTGGGACATAGATCTCGACATCTATCTCATCGTCTCAGTGGGATGTAGTTGTTGACGGAGCTGAAGCTCCGTCCGCAGCCCGTGTTGCTGTGGTGACGTCCCCCTGATCAGCAGCTTGGAGTACATGACGGCTATTGATTTTACCCGGACAGTCCATAGGGAAATGTGTGGATCACAGTCAGGGATGTGCTTAGTGCTTGGCCTGCCCTCGGGGGGGTGAGGGGGAGACTGGGGGAGAGTGCAACAAAATGTGTGTGTACCTCCAATTATTGGGTTTGTAGTGAAACAAAATCACATGGAAGATCTTGTCAGATCAAGGTGATTTCCAAATTGCATTTGGGGGAATCGTGACGTTTCACAGCTGTTTTGTGGCCGCAAGCAGCTGAGGATGTGCTCAAACCTGCTCAACCAATGGGTCCCATCGTACCTTGGGCGTACGATGGTTGTTCAGCCGCCCCGTACTTGGAACCGAGAACCCACACAACACCGTGCCTTTTAGTTGTTCAAACACCGGCAGGATGTGCCCAGATCTTGTGTCAAAATAGGCGCCCATCGCAATGCATTAAAAAAAAACCCCAAAAGGCCCAGTGTGCAGTGTTTTCCTGATCCGCCAACAAGCACACCAGCTCGTGCACATGCAGTTGTGATCGGGCACCCACCATCCAGCACGCCTGTCACATCTGGTGGGCTCAGACAGGTTAACAAAACAGGCCCAAGGCGCGGAAAACATTGATACGGTCGAACAAGTGGATTTATCATAATGCTATCTTCGATTCGAACTGCGGAACATTGCTGCATATGCAAACCAGGACGTGCATGTGTGGAGCGCTTTGTGACCTGCTTGCGGCCGCCTGTCACATGTGGTGGGCTTGGATAGGCGGAATGACCAGGAACCAGTTGTAGTGCAGCAACATGGAGGTTTTGACACTTTGATGATTGTGACCCCGTGTCTGCTACACCGCTGTCTCAAGAAGGCAGCGACCACATCATTTCCGCTTCCCTGCAGATGTGGACGATTGCTCACCCAATCCCTGCCAAAATGGTGGAACATGCATTGATGGTGTCGATTCACACACCTGCTGTTGCGCGGCAGGATATAGTGGATCCAACTGCGAGACAGGTACGTGTTGATTGCTGTTTTTGTTGTGACATGCACGTTTACAATTTGCAAGGGTCACCATCACATCATTGGCCTCGTGATTGGTGATTTGTATTGACTGTTTTGTTATCAGCTGTGCAATCGCTTGTAAGATCTTCCATTCAGATGGAAATTTCGGTCCCGTGGCCAGTGAGACCCCAAATGATGCATGGGACATTGAATCTCACCCACTTTGAGCAAAGAGCTGGCAGCGGGGCCCCAGTACACTTGTAGCCATGTGCATGGGCGGATTTCACAGATGGCCAAAAACAGGCCCGAAATTGCCATTGTTTTCACACATGCCGTACTAGTTCGGGGGAAATATGCAGTTGTGATGACGGCCCCCCTCTGCAGGGTATTGACACAGCAAATGCTTGAAGGGCCCCCATGCCATGCAAGGCCTTCAACGCATATCAGCGTCTTCCCATCACCCACGACGCCAAACGTCCAAGGGGTGGGCAGAGGGTATGGCTGGCACAGGGAGGGCAGCCGCTGATTTTTAGCACCATGATTTTTGGCAATGGAAGTTTCAGCGGACATGATTTCCACACCGCCCTCCCTGGTATGGCTTGATTTGCAGTGCTGGGGTATCTGCTTCAAACCGCTAGGGGATGCACGTCACCTGAGGGCCAGTGTTGGCCTTGTCCCGCCAGCCCAACATGAAAACACTCAGCTCATTTTTCGGAGCTCTGGCATGGATGCGAGCAAGTGTGGTCCCTGCAATCACTTCAAGGAGATGCAGGGTGATGTGAGGGACGGTTTCGCTGTATGACAACCGCATGCCGGCTCCTGTGGCTGTGGGTTTTGCACGAGAAGGTCGGGTACAACCCTGTGGAAGGTGGTGCATGTGCTGTGGTTAGGGTTTTGGGGCATTTGGTCAGTGGGTCCAGTTTTACGAAAAGTGATCAGGAACCAGTAAGGTCAGTGCAGTCAGGGCTGTGGGCCGCCCAAGATGCGGAAAATCGCAGTTTCCAGGCTGATTCGTGGGACCTGCAAATGCTTCAAAGTCTCGCGTTTCCCGCAAGCCTTCTGTGGGCCCTGGGATGGGTTTGGGTCATCATCTCGGGACAGTACAAGTACTCGAGCACTGGGGACGCACGTAGCCCGATTAAGAGCTCGTGTAGCTTGGGACATAGATCTCGACATCTATCTCATCGTCTCAGTGGGATGTAGTTGTTGACGGAGCTGAAGCTCCGTCCGCAGCCCGTGTTGCTGTGGTGACGTCCCCCTGATCAGCAGCTTGGAGTACATGACGGCTATCGATTTTACCCGGACAGTCCATAGGGAAATGTGTGGATCACAGTCAGGGATGTGCTTAGTGCTTGGCCTGCCCTCGGGGGGGTGAGGGGGAGACTGGGGGAGAGGGCAACAAAATGTGTGTGTACCTCCAATTATTGGGTTTGTAGTGAAACAAAATCACATGGAAGATCTTGTCAGATCAAGGTGATTTCTAAATTGCATTTGGGGGAATCGTGACGTTTCACAGCTGTTTTGTGGCCGCAAGCAGCTGAGGATGTGCTCAAACCTGCTCAACCAATGGGTCCCATCGTACCTTGGGCGTACGATGGTTGTTCAGCCGCCCCGTACTTGGAACTGAGAACCCACACAACACCGTGCCTTTTAGTTGTTCAAACACCGGCAGGATGTGCCCAGATCTTGTGTCAAAATAGGCGCCCATCGCAATGCATTAAAAAAAAACCCCAAAAGGCCCAGTGTGCAGTGTTTTCCTGATCCGCCAACAAGCACACCAGCTCGTGCACATGCAGTTGTGATCGGGCACCCACCATCCAGCACGCCTGTCACATCTGGTGGGCTCAGACAGGTTAACAAAACAGGCCCAAGGCGCGGAAAACATTGATACGGTCGAACAAGTGGATTTATCATAATGCTATCTTCGATTCGAACTGCGGAACATTGCTGCATATGCAAACCAGGACGTGCATGTGTGGAGCGCTTTGTGACCTGCTTGCGGCCGCCTGTCACATGTGGTGGGCTTGGATAGGCGGAATGACCGGGAACCAGTTGTAGTGCAGCAACATGGAGGTTTTGACACTTTGATGATTGTGACCCCGTGTCTGCTACACCGCTGTCTCAAGAAGGCAGCGACCACATCATTTCCGCTTCCCTGCAGATGTGGACGATTGCTCACCCAATCCCTGCCAAAATGGTGGAACATGCATTGATGGTGTCGATTCACACACCTGCTGTTGCGCGGCAGGATATAGTGGATCCAACTGCGAGACAGGTACGTGTTGATTGCTGTTTTTGTTGTGACATGCACGTTTACAATTTGCAAGGGTCACCATCACATCATTGGCCTCGTGATTGGTGATTTGTATTGACTGTTTTGTTATCAGCTGTGCAATCGCTTGTAAGATCTTCCATTCAGATGGAAATTTCGGTCCCGTGGCCAGTGAGACCCCAAATGATGCATGGGACATTGAATCTCACCCACTTTGAGCAAAGAGCTGGCAGCGGGGCCCCAGTACACTTGTAGCCATGTGCATGGGCGGATTTCACAGATGGCCAAAAACAGGCCCGAAATTGCCATTGTTTTCACACATGCCGTACTAGTTCGGGGGAAATATGCAGTTGTGATGACGGCCCCCCTCTGCAGGGTATTGACACAGCAAATGCTTGAAGGGCCCCCATGCCATGCAAGGCCTTCAACGCATATCAGCGTCTTCCCATCACCCACGACGCCAAACGTCCAAGGGGTGGGCAGAGGGTATGGCTGGCACAGGGAGGGCAGCCGCTGATTTTTAGCACCATGATTTTTGGCAATGGAAGTTTCAGCGGACATGATTTCCACACCGCCCTCCCTGGTATGGCTTGATTTGCAGTGCTGGGGTATCTGCTTCAAACCGCTAGGGGATGCACGTCACCTGAGGGCCAGTGTTGGCCTTGTCCCGCCAGCCCAACATGAAAACACTCAGCTCATTTTTCGGAGCTCTGGCATGGATGCGAGCAAGTGTGGTCCCTGCAATCACTTCAAGGAGATGCAGGGTGATGTGAGGGACGGTTTCGCTGTATGACAACCGCATGCCGGCTCCTGTGGCTGTGGGTTTTGCACGAGAAGGTCGGGTACAACCCTGTGGAAGGTGGTGCATGTGCTGTGGTTAGGGTTTTGGGGCATTTGGTCAGTGGGTCCAGTTTTACGAAAAGTGATCAGGAACCAGTAAGGTCAGTGCAGTCAGGGCTGTGGGCCGCCCAAGATGCGGAAAATCGCAGTTTCCAGGCTGATTCGTGGGACCTGCAAATGCTTCAAAGTCTCGCGTTTCCCGCAAGCCTTCTGTGGGCCCTGGGATGGGTTTGGGTCATCATCTCGGGACAGTACAAGTACTCGAGCACTGGGGACGCACGTAGCCCGATTAAGAGCTCGTGTAGCTTGGGACATAGATCTCGACATCTATCTCATCGTCTCAGTGGGATGTAGTTGTTGACGGAGCTGAAGCTCCGTCCGCAGCCCGTGTTGCTGTGGTGACGTCCCCCTGATCAGCAGCTTGGAGTACATGACGGCTATCGATTTTACCCGGACAGTCCATAGGGAAATGTGTGGATCACAGTCAGGGATGTGCTTAGTGCTTGGCCTGCCCTCGGGGGGGTGAGGGGGAGACTGGGGGAGAGGGCAACAAAATGTGTGTGTACCTCCAATTATTGGGTTTGTAGTGAAACAAAATCACATGGAAGATCTTGTCAGATCAAGGTGATTTCTAAATTGCATTTGGGGGAATCGTGACGTTTCACAGCTGTTTTGTGGCCGCAAGCAGCTGAGGATGTGCTCAAACCTGCTCAACCAATGGGTCCCATCGTACCTTGGGCGTACGATGGTTGTTCAGCCGCCCCGTACTTGGAACTGAGAACCCACACAACACCGTGCCTTTTAGTTGTTCAAACACCGGCAGGATGTGCCCAGATCTTGTGTCAAAATAGGCGCCCATCGCAATGCATTAAAAAAAAACCCCAAAAGGCCCAGTGTGCAGTGTTTTCCTGATCCGCCAACAAGCACACCAGCTCGTGCACATGCAGTTGTGATCGGGCACCCACCATCCAGCACGCCTGTCACATCTGGTGGGCTCAGACAGGTTAACAAAACAGGCCCAAGGCGCGGAAAACATTGATACGGTCGAACAAGTGGATTTATCATAATGCTATCTTCGATTCGAACTGCGGAACATTGCTGCATATGCAAACCAGGACGTGCATGTGTGGAGCGCTTTGTGACCTGCTTGCGGCCGCCTGTCACATGTGGTGGGCTTGGATAGGCGGAATGACCAGGAACCAGTTGTAGTGCAGCAACATGGAGGTTTTGACACTTTGATGATTGTGACCCCGTGTCTGCTACACCGCTGTCTCAAGAAGGCAGCGACCACATCATTTCCGCTTCCCTGCAGATGTGGACGATTGCTCACCCAATCCCTGCCAAAATGGTGGAACATGCATTGATGGTGTCGATTCACACACCTGCTGTTGCGCGGCAGGATATAGTGGATCCAACTGCGAGACAGGTACGTGTTGATTGCTGTTTTTGTTGTGACATGCACGTTTACAATTTGCAAGGGTCACCATCACATCATTGGCCTCGTGATTGGTGATTTGTATTGACTGTTTTGTTATCAGCTGTGCAATCGCTTGTAAGATCTTCCATTCAGATGGAAATTTCGGTCCCGTGGCCAGTGAGACCCCAAATGATGCATGGGACATTGAATCTCACCCACTTTGAGCAAAGAGCTGGCAGCGGGGCCCCAGTACACTTGTGGCCATGTGCATGGGCGGATTTCACAGATGGCCAAAAACAGGCCCGAAATTGCCATTGTTTTCACACATGCCGTACTAGTTCGGGGGAAATATGCAGTTGTGATGACGGCCCCCCTCTGCAGGGTATTGACACAGCAAATGCTTGAAGGGCCCCCATGCCATGCAAGGCCTTCAACGCATATCAGCGTCTTCCCATCACCCACGACGCCAAACGTCCAAGGGGTGGGCAGAGGGTATGGCTGGCACAGGGAGGGCAGCCGCTGATTTTTAGCACCATGATTTTTGGCAATGGAAGTTTCAGCGGACATGATTTCCACACCGCCCTCCCTGGTATGGCTTGATTTGCAGTGCTGGGGTATCTGCTTCAAACCGCTAGGGGATGCACGTCACCTGAGGGCCAGTGTTGGCCTTGTCCCGCCAGCCCAACATGAAAACACTCAGCTCATTTTTCGGAGCTCTGGCATGGATGCGAGCAAGTGTGGTCCCTGCAATCACTTCAAGGAGATGCAGGGTGATGTGAGGGACGGTTTCGCTGTATGACAACCGCATGCCGGCTCCTGTGGCTGTGGGTTTTGCACGAGAAGGTCGGGTACAACCCTGTGGAAGGTGGTGCATGTGCTGTGGTTAGGGTTTTGGGGCATTTGGTCAGTGGGTCCAGTTTTACGAAAAGTGATCAGGAACCAGTAAGGTCAGTGCAGTCAGGGCTGTGGGCCGCCCAAGATGCGGAAAATCGCAGTTTCCAGGCTGATTCGTGGGACCTGCAAATGCTTCAAAGTCTCGCGTTTCCCGCAAGCCTTCTGTGGGCCCTGGGATGGGTTTGGGTCATCATCTCGGGACAGTACAAGTACTCGAGCACTGGGGACGCACGTAGCCCGATTAAGAGCTCGTGTAGCTTGGGACATAGATCTCGACATCTATCTCATCGTCTCAGTGGGATGTAGTTGTTGACGGAGCTGAAGCTCCGTCCGCAGCCCGTGTTGCTGTGGTGACGTCCCCCTGATCAGCAGCTTGGAGTACATGACGGCTATTGATTTTACCCGGACAGTCCATAGGGAAATGTGTGGATCACAGTCAGGGATGTGCTTAGTGCTTGGCCTGCCCTCGGGGGGGTGAGGGGGAGACTGGGGGAGAGGGCAACAAAATGTGTGTGTACCTCCAATTATTGGGTTTGTAGTGAAACAAAATCACATGGAAGATCTTGTCAGATCAAGGTGATTTCCAAATTGCATTTGGGGGAATTGTGACGTTTCACAGCTGTTTTGTGGCCGCAAGCAGCTGAGGATGTGCTCAAACCTGCTCAACCAATGGGTCCCATCGTACCTTGGGCGTACGATGGTTGTTCAGCCGCCCCGTACTTGGAACTGAGAACCCACACAACACCGTGCCTTTTAGTTGTTCAAACACCGGCAGGATGTGCCCAGATCTTGTGTCAAAATAGGCGCCCATCGCAATGCATTAAAAAAAAACCCCAAAAGGCCCAGTGTGCAGTGTTTTCCTGATCCGCCAACAAGCACACCAGCTCGTGCACATGCAGTTGTGATCGGGCACCCACCATCCAGCACGCCTGTCACATCTGGTGGGCTCAGACAGGTTAACAAAACAGGCCCAAGGCGCGGAAAACATTGATACGGTCGAACAAGTGGATTTATCATAATGCTATCTTCGATTCGAACTGCGGAACATTGCTGCATATGCAAACCAGGACGTGCATGTGTGGAGCGCTTTGTGACCTGCTTGCGGCCGCCTGTCACATGTGGTGGGCTTGGATAGGCGGAATGACCAGGAACCAGTTGTAGTGCAGCAACATGGAGGTTTTGACACTTTGATGATTGTGACCCCGTGTCTGCTACACCGCTGTCTCAAGAAGGCAGCGACCACATCATTTCCGCTTCCCTGCAGATGTGGACGATTGCTCACCCAATCCCTGCCAAAATGGTGGAACATGCATTGATGGTGTCGATTCACACACCTGCTGTTGCGCGGCAGGATATAGTGGATCCAACTGCGAGACAGGTACGTGTTGATTGCTGTTTTTGTTGTGACATGCACGTTTACAATTTGCAAGGGTCACCATCACATCATTGGCCTCGTGATTGGTGATTTGTATTGACTGTTTTGTTATCAGCTGTGCAATCGCTTGTAAGATCTTCCATTCAGATGGAAATTTCGGTCCCGTGGCCAGTGAGACCCCAAATGATGCATGGGACATTGAATCTCACCCACTTTGAGCAAAGAGCTGGCAGCGGGGCCCCAGTACACTTGTGGCCATGTGCATGGGCGGATTTCACAGATGGCCAAAAACAGGCCCGAAATTGCCATTGTTTTCACACATGCCGTACTAGTTCGGGGGAAATATGCAGTTGTGATGACGGCCCCCCTCTGCAGGGTATTGACACAGCAAATGCTTGAAGGGCCCCCATGCCATGCAAGGCCTTCAACGCATATCAGCGTCTTCCCATCACCCACGACGCCAAACGTCCAAGGGGTGGGCAGAGGGTATGGCTGGCACAGGGAGGGCAGCCGCTGATTTTTAGCACCATGATTTTTGGCAATGGAAGTTTCAGCGGACATGATTTCCACACCGCCCTCCCTGGTATGGCTTGATTTGCAGTGCTGGGGTATCTGCTTCAAACCGCTAGGGGATGCACGTCACCTGAGGGCCAGTGTTGGCCTTGTCCCGCCAGCCCAACATGAAAACACTCAGCTCATTTTTCGGAGCTCTGGCATGGATGCGAGCAAGTGTGGTCCCTGCAATCACTTCAAGGAGATGCAGGGTGATGTGAGGGACGGTTTCGCTGTATGACAACCGCATGCCGGCTCCTGTGGCTGTGGGTTTTGCACGAGAAGGTCGGGTACAACCCTGTGGAAGGTGGTGCATGTGCTGTGGTTAGGGTTTTGGGGCATTTGGTCAGTGGGTCCAGTTTTACGAAAAGTGATCAGGAACCAGTAAGGTCAGTGCAGTCAGGGCTGTGGGCCGCCCAAGATGCGGAAAATCGCAGTTTCCAGGCTGATTCGTGGGACCTGCAAATGCTTCAAAGTCTCGCGTTTCCCGCAAGCCTTCTGTGGGCCCTGGGATGGGTTTGGGTCATCATCTCGGGACAGTACAAGTACTCGAGCACTGGGGACGCACGTAGCCCGATTAAGAGCTCGTGTAGCTTGGGACATAGATCTCGACATCTATCTCATCGTCTCAGTGGGATGTAGTTGTTGACGGAGCTGAAGCTCCGTCCGCAGCCCGTGTTGCTGTGGTGACGTCCCCCTGATCAGCAGCTTGGAGTACATGACGGCTATCGATTTTACCCGGACAGTCCATAGGGAAATGTGTGGATCACAGTCAGGGATGTGCTTAGTGCTTGGCCTGCCCTCGGGGGGGTGAGGGGGAGACTGGGGGAGAGGGCAACAAAATGTGTGTGTACCTCCAATTATTGGGTTTGTAGTGAAACAAAATCACATGGAAGATCTTGTCAGATCAAGGTGATTTCCAAATTGCATTTGGGGGAATCGTGACGTTTCACAGCTGTTTTGTGGCCGCAAGCAGCTGAGGATGTGCTCAAACCTGCTCAACCAATGGGTCCCATCGTACCTTGGGCGTACGATGGTTGTTCAGCCGCCCCGTACTTGGAACTGAGAACCCACACAACACCGTGCCTTTTAGTTGTTCAAACACCGGCAGGATGTGCCCAGATCTTGTGTCAAAATAGGCGCCCATCGCAATGCATTAAAAAAAAACCCCAAAAGGCCCAGTGTGCAGTGTTTTCCTGATCCGCCAACAAGCACACCAGCTCGTGCACATGCAGTTGTGATCGGGCACCCACCATCCAGCACGCCTGTCACATCTGGTGGGCTCAGACAGGTTAACAAAACAGGCCCAAGGCGCGGAAAACATTGATACGGTCGAACAAGTGGATTTATCATAATGCTATCTTCGATTCGAACTGCGGAACATTGCTGCATATGCAAACCAGGACGTGCATGTGTGGAGCGCTTTGTGACCTGCTTGCGGCCGCCTGTCACATGTGGTGGGCTTGGATAGGCGGAATGACCAGGAACCAGTTGTAGTGCAGCAACATGGAGGTTTTGACACTTTGATGATTGTGACCCCGTGTCTGCTACACCGCTGTCTCAAGAAGGCAGCGACCACATCATTTCCGCTTCCCTGCAGATGTGGACGATTGCTCACCCAATCCCTGCCAAAATGGTGGAACATGCATTGATGGTGTCGATTCACACACCTGCTGTTGCGCGGCAGGATATAGTGGATCCAACTGCGAGACAGGTACGTGTTGATTGCTGTTTTTGTTGTGACATGCACGTTTACAATTTGCAAGGGTCACCATCACATCATTGGCCTCGTGATTGGTGATTTGTATTGACTGTTTTGTTATCAGCTGTGCAATCGCTTGTAAGATCTTCCATTCAGATGGAAATTTCGGTCCCGTGGCCAGTGAGACCCCAAATGATGCATGGGACATTGAATCTCACCCACTTTGAGCAAAGAGCTGGCAGCGGGGCCCCAGTACACTTGTAGCCATGTGCATGGGCGGATTTCACAGATGGCCAAAAACAGGCCCGAAATTGCCATTGTTTTCACACATGCCGTACTAGTTCGGGGGAAATATGCAGTTGTGATGACGGCCCCCCTCTGCAGGGTATTGACACAGCAAATGCTTGAAGGGCCCCCATGCCATGCAAGGCCTTCAACGCATATCAGCGTCTTCCCATCACCCACGACGCCAAACGTCCAAGGGGTGGGCAGAGGGTATGGCTGGCACAGGGAGGGCAGCCGCTGATTTTTAGCACCATGATTTTTGGCAATGGAAGTTTCAGCGGACATGATTTCCACACCGCCCTCCCTGGTATGGCTTGATTTGCAGTGCTGGGGTATCTGCTTCAAACCGCTAGGGGATGCACGTCACCTGAGGGCCAGTGTTGGCCTTGTCCCGCCAGCCCAACATGAAAACACTCAGCTCATTTTTCGGAGCTCTGGCATGGATGCGAGCAAGTGTGGTCCCTGCAATCACTTCAAGGAGATGCAGGGTGATGTGAGGGACGGTTTCGCTGTATGACAACCGCATGCCGGCTCCTGTGGCTGTGGGTTTTGCACGAGAAGGTCGGGTACAACCCTGTGGAAGGTGGTGCATGTGCTGTGGTTAGGGTTTTGGGGCATTTGGTCAGTGGGTCCAGTTTTACGAAAAGTGATCAGGAACCAGTAAGGTCAGTGCAGTCAGGGCTGTGGGCCGCCCAAGATGCGGAAAATCGCAGTTTCCAGGCTGATTCGTGGGACCTGCAAATGCTTCAAAGTCTCGCGTTTCCCGCAAGCCTTCTGTGGGCCCTGGGATGGGTTTGGGTCATCATCTCGGGACAGTACAAGTACTCGAGCACTGGGGACGCACGTAGCCCGATTAAGAGCTCGTGTAGCTTGGGACATAGATCTCGACATCTATCTCATCGTCTCAGTGGGATGTAGTTGTTGACGGAGCTGAAGCTCCGTCCGCAGCCCGTGTTGCTGTGGTGACGTCCCCCTGATCAGCAGCTTGGAGTACATGACGGCTATTGATTTTACCCGGACAGTCCATAGGGAAATGTGTGGATCACAGTCAGGGATGTGCTTAGTGCTTGGCCTGCCCTCGGGGGGGTGAGGGGGAGACTGGGGGAGAGGGCAACAAAATGTGTGTGTACCTCCAATTATTGGGTTTGTAGTGAAACAAAATCACATGGAAGATCTTGTCAGATCAAGGTGATTTCCAAATTGCATTTGGGGGAATCGTGACGTTTCACAGCTGTTTTGTGGCCGCAAGCAGCTGAGGATGTGCTCAAACCTGCTCAACCAATGGGTCCCATCGTACCTTGGGCGTACGATGGTTGTTCAGCCGCCCCGTACTTGGAACTGAGAACCCACACAACACCGTGCCTTTTAGTTGTTCAAACACCGGCAGGATGTGCCCAGATCTTGTGTCAAAATAGGCGCCCATCGCAATGCATTAAAAAAAAACCCCAAAAGGCCCAGTGTGCAGTGTTTTCCTGATCCGCCAACAAGCACACCAGCTCGTGCACATGCAGTTGTGATCGGGCACCCACCATCCAGCACGCCTGTCACATCTGGTGGGCTCAGACAGGTTAACAAAACAGGCCCAAGGCGCGGAAAACATTGATACGGTCGAACAAGTGGATTTATCATAATGCTATCTTCGATTCGAACTGCGGAACATTGCTGCATATGCAAACCAGGACGTGCATGTGTGGAGCGCTTTGTGACCTGCTTGCGGCCGCCTGTCACATGTGGTGGGCTTGGATAGGCGGAATGACCAGGAACCAGTTGTAGTGCAGCAACATGGAGGTTTTGACACTTTGATGATTGTGACCCCGTGTCTGCTACACCGCTGTCTCAAGAAGGCAGCGACCACATCATTTCCGCTTCCCTGCAGATGTGGACGATTGCTCACCCAATCCCTGCCAAAATGGTGGAACATGCATTGATGGTGTCGATTCACACACCTGCTGTTGCGCGGCAGGATATAGTGGATCCAACTGCGAGACAGGTACGTGTTGATTGCTGTTTTTGTTGTGACATGCACGTTTACAATTTGCAAGGGTCACCATCACATCATTGGCCTCGTGATTGGTGATTTGTATTGACTGTTTTGTTATCAGCTGTGCAATCGCTTGTAAGATCTTCCATTCAGATGGAAATTTCGGTCCCGTGGCCAGTGAGACCCCAAATGATGCATGGGACATTGAATCTCACCCACTTTGAGCAAAGAGCTGGCAGCGGGGCCCCAGTACACTTGTAGCCATGTGCATGGGCGGATTTCACAGATGGCCAAAAACAGGCCCGAAATTGCCATTGTTTTCACACATGCCGTACTAGTTCGGGGGAAATATGCAGTTGTGATGACGGCCCCCCTCTGCAGGGTATTGACACAGCAAATGCTTGAAGGGCCCCCATGCCATGCAAGGCCTTCAACGCATATCAGCGTCTTCCCATCACCCACGACGCCAAACGTCCAAGGGGTGGGCAGAGGGTATGGCTGGCACAGGGAGGGCAGCCGCTGATTTTTAGCACCATGATTTTTGGCAATGGAAGTTTCAGCGGACATGATTTCCACACCGCCCTCCCTGGTATGGCTTGATTTGCAGTGCTGGGGTATCTGCTTCAAACCGCTAGGGGATGCACGTCACCTGAGGGCCAGTGTTGGCCTTGTCCCGCCAGCCCAACATGAAAACACTCAGCTCATTTTTCGGAGCTCTGGCATGGATGCGAGCAAGTGTGGTCCCTGCAATCACTTCAAGGAGATGCAGGGTGATGTGAGGGACGGTTTCGCTGTATGACAACCGCATGCCGGCTCCTGTGGCTGTGGGTTTTGCACGAGAAGGTCGGGTACAACCCTGTGGAAGGTGGTGCATGTGCTGTGGTTAGGGTTTTGGGGCATTTGGTCAGTGGGTCCAGTTTTACGAAAAGTGATCAGGAACCAGTAAGGTCAGTGCAGTCAGGGCTGTGGGCCGCCCAAGATGCGGAAAATCGCAGTTTCCAGGCTGATTCGTGGGACCTGCAAATGCTTCAAAGTCTCGCGTTTCCCGCAAGCCTTCTGTGGGCCCTGGGATGGGTTTGGGTCATCATCTCGGGACAGTACAAGTACTCGAGCACTGGGGACGCACGTAGCCCGATTAAGAGCTCGTGTAGCTTGGGACATAGATCTCGACATCTATCTCATCGTCTCAGTGGGATGTAGTTGTTGACGGAGCTGAAGCTCCGTCCGCAGCCCGTGTTGCTGTGGTGACGTCCCCCTGATCAGCAGCTTGGAGTACATGACGGCTATTGATTTTACCCGGACAGTCCATAGGGAAATGTGTGGATTACAGTCAGGGATGTGCTTAGTGCTTGGCCTGCCCTCGGGGGGGTGAGGGGGAGACTGGGGGAGAGGGCAACAAAATGTGTGTGTACCTCCAATTATTGGGTTTGTAGTGAAACAAAATCACATGGAAGATCTTGTCAGATCAAGGTGATTTCCAAATTGCATTTGGGGGAATCGTGACGTTTCACAGCTGTTTTGTGGCCGCAAGCAGCTGAGGATGTGCTCAAACCTGCTCAACCAATGGGTCCCATCGTACCTTGGGCGTACGATGGTTGTTCAGCCGCCCCGTACTTGGAACTGAGAACCCACACAACACCGTGCCTTTTAGTTGTTCAAACACCGGCAGGATGTGCCCAGATCTTGTGTCAAAATAGGCGCCCATCGCAATGCATTAAAAAAAAACCCCAAAAGGCCCAGTGTGCAGTGTTTTCCTGATCCGCCAACAAGCACACCAGCTCGTGCACATGCAGTTGTGATCGGGCACCCACCATCCAGCACGCCTGTCACATCTGGTGGGCTCAGACAGGTTAACAAAACAGGCCCAAGGCGCGGAAAACATTGATACGGTCGAACAAGTGGATTTATCATAATGCTATCTTCGATTCGAACTGCGGAACATTGCTGCATATGCAAACCAGGACGTGCATGTGTGGAGCGCTTTGTGACCTGCTTGCGGCCGCCTGTCACATGTGGTGGGCTTGGATAGGCGGAATGACCAGGAACCAGTTGTAGTGCAGCAACATGGAGGTTTTGACACTTTGATGATTGTGACCCCGTGTCTGCTACACCGCTGTCTCAAGAAGGCAGCGACCACATCATTTCCGCTTCCCTGCAGATGTGGACGATTGCTCACCCAATCCCTGCCAAAATGGTGGAACATGCATTGATGGTGTCGATTCACACACCTGCTGTTGCGCGGCAGGATATAGTGGATCCAACTGCGAGACAGGTACGTGTTGATTGCTGTTTTTGTTGTGACATGCACGTTTACAATTTGCAAGGGTCACCATCACATCATTGGCCTCGTGATTGGTGATTTGTATTGACTGTTTTGTTATCAGCTGTGCAATCGCTTGTAAGATCTTCCATTCAGATGGAAATTTCGGTCCCGTGGCCAGTGAGACCCCAAATGATGCATGGGACATTGAATCTCACCCACTTTGAGCAAAGAGCTGGCAGCGGGGCCCCAGTACACTTGTAGCCATGTGCATGGGCGGATTTCACAGATGGCCAAAAACAGGCCCGAAATTGCCATTGTTTTCACACATGCCGTACTAGTTCGGGGGAAATATGCAGTTGTGATGACGGCCCCCCTCTGCAGGGTATTGACACAGCAAATGCTTGAAGGGCCCCCATGCCATGCAAGGCCTTCAACGCATATCAGCGTCTTCCCATCACCCACGACGCCAAACGTCCAAGGGGTGGGCAGAGGGTATGGCTGGCACAGGGAGGGCAGCCGCTGATTTTTAGCACCATGATTTTTGGCAATGGAAGTTTCAGCGGACATGATTTCCACACCGCCCTCCCTGGTATGGCTTGATTTGCAGTGCTGGGGTATCTGCTTCAAACCGCTAGGGGATGCACGTCACCTGAGGGCCAGTGTTGGCCTTGTCCCGCCAGCCCAACATGAAAACACTCAGCTCATTTTTCGGAGCTCTGGCATGGATGCGAGCAAGTGTGGTCCCTGCAATCACTTCAAGGAGATGCAGGGTGATGTGAGGGACGGTTTCGCTGTATGACAACCGCATGCCGGCTCCTGTGGCTGTGGGTTTTGCACGAGAAGGTCGGGTACAACCCTGTGGAAGGTGGTGCATGTGCTGTGGTTAGGGTTTTGGGGCATTTGGTCAGTGGGTCCAGTTTTACGAAAAGTGATCAGGAACCAGTAAGGTCAGTGCAGTCAGGGCTGTGGGCCGCCCAAGATGCGGAAAATCGCAGTTTCCAGGCTGATTCGTGGGACCTGCAAATGCTTCAAAGTCTCGCGTTTCCCGCAAGCCTTCTGTGGGCCCTGGGATGGGTTTGGGTCATCATCTCGGGACAGTACAAGTACTCGAGCACTGGGGACGCACGTAGCCCGATTAAGAGCTCGTGTAGCTTGGGACATAGATCTCGACATCTATCTCATCGTCTCAGTGGGATGTAGTTGTTGACGGAGCTGAAGCTCCGTCCGCAGCCCGTGTTGCTGTGGTGACGTCCCCCTGATCAGCAGCTTGGAGTACATGACGGCTATTGATTTTACCCGGACAGTCCATAGGGAAATGTGTGGATCACAGTCAGGGATGTGCTTAGTGCTTGGCCTGCCCTCGGGGGGGTGAGGGGGAGACTGGGGGAGAGGGCAACAAAATGTGTGTGTACCTCCAATTATTGGGTTTGTAGTGAAACAAAATCACATGGAAGATCTTGTCAGATCAAGGTGATTTCCAAATTGCATTTGGGGGAATCGTGACGTTTCACAGCTGTTTTGTGGCCGCAAGCAGCTGAGGATGTGCTCAAACCTGCTCAACCAATGGGTCCCATCGTACCTTGGGCGTACGATGGTTGTTCAGCCGCCCCGTACTTGGAACTGAGAACCCACACAACACCGTGCCTTTTAGTTGTTCAAACACCGGCAGGATGTGCCCAGATCTTGTGTCAAAATAGGCGCCCATCGCAATGCATTAAAAAAAAACCCCAAAAGGCCCAGTGTGCAGTGTTTTCCTGATCCGCCAACAAGCACACCAGCTCGTGCACATGCAGTTGTGATCGGGCACCCACCATCCAGCACGCCTGTCACATCTGGTGGGCTCAGACAGGTTAACAAAACAGGCCCAAGGCGCGGAAAACATTGATACGGTCGAACAAGTGGATTTATCATAATGCTATCTTCGATTCGAACTGCGGAACATTGCTGCATATGCAAACCAGGACGTGCATGTGTGGAGCGCTTTGTGACCTGCTTGCGGCCGCCTGTCACATGTGGTGGGCTTGGATAGGCGGAATGACCAGGAACCAGTTGTAGTGCAGCAACATGGAGGTTTTGACACTTTGATGATTGTGACCCCGTGTCTGCTACACCGCTGTCTCAAGAAGGCAGCGACCACATCATTTCCGCTTCCCTGCAGATGTGGACGATTGCTCACCCAATCCCTGCCAAAATGGTGGAACATGCATTGATGGTGTCGATTCACACACCTGCTGTTGCGCGGCAGGATATAGTGGATCCAACTGCGAGACAGGTACGTGTTGATTGCTGTTTTTGTTGTGACATGCACGTTTACAATTTGCAAGGGTCACCATCACATCATTGGCCTCGTGATTGGTGATTTGTATTGACTGTTTTGTTATCAGCTGTGCAATCGCTTGTAAGATCTTCCATTCAGATGGAAATTTCGGTCCCGTGGCCAGTGAGACCCCAAATGATGCATGGGACATTGAATCTCACCCACTTTGAGCAAAGAGCTGGCAGCGGGGCCCCAGTACACTTGTAGCCATGTGCATGGGCGGATTTCACAGATGGCCAAAAACAGGCCCGAAATTGCCATTGTTTTCACACATGCCGTACTAGTTCGGGGGAAATATGCAGTTGTGATGACGGCCCCCCTCTGCAGGGTATTGACACAGCAAATGCTTGAAGGGCCCCCATGCCATGCAAGGCCTTCAACGCATATCAGCGTCTTCCCATCACCCACGACGCCAAACGTCCAAGGGGTGGGCAGAGGGTATGGCTGGCACAGGGAGGGCAGCCGCTGATTTTTAGCACCATGATTTTTGGCAATGGAAGTTTCAGCGGACATGATTTCCACACCGCCCTCCCTGGTATGGCTTGATTTGCAGTGCTGGGGTATCTGCTTCAAACCGCTAGGGGATGCACGTCACCTGAGGGCCAGTGTTGGCCTTGTCCCGCCAGCCCAACATGAAAACACTCAGCTCATTTTTCGGAGCTCTGGCATGGATGCGAGCAAGTGTGGTCCCTGCAATCACTTCAAGGAGATGCAGGGTGATGTGAGGGACGGTTTCGCTGTATGACAACCGCATGCCGGCTCCTGTGGCTGTGGGTTTTGCACGAGAAGGTCGGGTACAACCCTGTGGAAGGTGGTGCATGTGCTGTGGTTAGGGTTTTGGGGCATTTGGTCAGTGGGTCCAGTTTTACGAAAAGTGATCAGGAACCAGTAAGGTCAGTGCAGTCAGGGCTGTGGGCCGCCCAAGATGCGGAAAATCGCAGTTTCCAGGCTGATTCGTGGGACCTGCAAATGCTTCAAAGTCTCGCGTTTCCCGCAAGCCTTCTGTGGGCCCTGGGATGGGTTTGGGTCATCATCTCGGGACAGTACAAGTACTCGAGCACTGGGGACGCACGTAGCCCGATTAAGAGCTCGTGTAGCTTGGGACATAGATCTCGACATCTATCTCATCGTCTCAGTGGGATGTAGTTGTTGACGGAGCTGAAGCTCCGTCCGCAGCCCGTGTTGCTGTGGTGACGTCCCCCTGATCAGCAGCTTGGAGTACATGACGGCTATTGATTTTACCCGGACAGTCCATAGGGAAATGTGTGGATCACAGTCAGGGATGTGCTTAGTGCTTGGCCTGCCCTCGGGGGGGTGAGGGGGAGACTGGGGGAGAGGGCAACAAAATGTGTGTGTACCTCCAATTATTGGGTTTGTAGTGAAACAAAATCACATGGAAGATCTTGTCAGATCAAGGTGATTTCCAAATTGCATTTGGGGGAATCGTGACGTTTCACAGCTGTTTTGTGGCCGCAAGCAGCTGAGGATGTGCTCAAACCTGCTCAACCAATGGGTCCCATCGTACCTTGGGCGTACGATGGTTGTTCAGCCGCCCCGTACTTGGAACTGAGAACCCACACAACACCGTGCCTTTTAGTTGTTCAAACACCGGCAGGATGTGCCCAGATCTTGTGTCAAAATAGGCGCCCATCGCAATGCATTAAAAAAAAACCCCAAAAGGCCCAGTGTGCAGTGTTTTCCTGATCCGCCAACAAGCACACCAGCTCGTGCACATGCAGTTGTGATCGGGCACCCACCATCCAGCACGCCTGTCACATCTGGTGGGCTCAGACAGGTTAACAAAACAGGCCCAAGGCGCGGAAAACATTGATACGGTCGAACAAGTGGATTTATCATAATGCTATCTTCGATTCGAACTGCGGAACATTGCTGCATATGCAAACCAGGACGTGCATGTGTGGAGCGCTTTGTGACCTGCTTGCGGCCGCCTGTCACATGTGGTGGGCTTGGATAGGCGGAATGACCAGGAACCAGTTGTAGTGCAGCAACATGGAGGTTTTGACACTTTGATGATTGTGACCCCGTGTCTGCTACACCGCTGTCTCAAGAAGGCAGCGACCACATCATTTCCGCTTCCCTGCAGATGTGGACGATTGCTCACCCAATCCCTGCCAAAATGGTGGAACATGCATTGATGGTGTCGATTCACACACCTGCTGTTGCGCGGCAGGATATAGTGGATCCAACTGCGAGACAGGTACGTGTTGATTGCTGTTTTTGTTGTGACATGCACGTTTACAATTTGCAAGGGTCACCATCACATCATTGGCCTCGTGATTGGTGATTTGTATTGACTGTTTTGTTATCAGCTGTGCAATCGCTTGTAAGATCTTCCATTCAGATGGAAATTTCGGTCCCGTGGCCAGTGAGACCCCAAATGATGCATGGGACATTGAATCTCACCCACTTTGAGCAAAGAGCTGGCAGCGGGGCCCCAGTACACTTGTAGCCATGTGCATGGGCGGATTTCACAGATGGCCAAAAACAGGCCCGAAATTGCCATTGTT
Source organism: Eutreptiella sp. 'Long Island Sound 2002' (assembly GCA_964036045.1). Lineage (NCBI taxonomy): Eukaryota > Euglenozoa > Euglenophyceae > Eutreptiales > Eutreptiaceae > Eutreptiella > Eutreptiella sp. 'Long Island Sound 2002'. The sequence goes on along the minus strand of OZ038398.1, from coordinate 30,977,133 downwards.
TTCACACATGCCGTACTAGTTCGGGGGAAATATGCAGTTGTGATGACGGCCCCCCTCTGCAGGGTATTGACACAGCAAATGCTTGAAGGGCCCCCATGCCATGCAAGGCCTTCAACGCATATCAGCGTCTTCCCATCACCCACGACGCCAAACGTCCAAGGGGTGGGCAGAGGGTATGGCTGGCACAGGGAGGGCAGCCGCTGATTTTTAGCACCATGATTTTTGGCAATGGAAGTTTCAGCGGACATGATTTCCACACCGCCCTCCCTGGTATGGCTTGATTTGCAGTGCTGGGGTATCTGCTTCAAACCGCTAGGGGATGCACGTCACCTGAGGGCCAGTGTTGGCCTTGTCCCGCCAGCCCAACATGAAAACACTCAGCTCATTTTTCGGAGCTCTGGCATGGATGCGAGCAAGTGTGGTCCCTGCAATCACTTCAAGGAGATGCAGGGTGATGTGAGGGACGGTTTCGCTGTATGACAACCGCATGCCGGCTCCTGTGGCTGTGGGTTTTGCACGAGAAGGTCGGGTACAACCCTGTGGAAGGTGGTGCATGTGCTGTGGTTAGGGTTTTGGGGCATTTGGTCAGTGGGTCCAGTTTTACGAAAAGTGATCAGGAACCAGTAAGGTCAGTGCAGTCAGGGCTGTGGGCCGCCCAAGATGCGGAAAATCGCAGTTTCCAGGCTGATTCGTGGGACCTGCAAATGCTTCAAAGTCTCGCGTTTCCCGCAAGCCTTCTGTGGGCCCTGGGATGGGTTTGGGTCATCATCTCGGGACAGTACAAGTACTCGAGCACTGGGGACGCACGTAGCCCGATTAAGAGCTCGTGTAGCTTGGGACATAGATCTCGACATCTATCTCATCGTCTCAGTGGGATGTAGTTGTTGACGGAGCTGAAGCTCCGTCCGCAGCCCGTGTTGCTGTGGTGACGTCCCCCTGATCAGCAGCTTGGAGTACATGACGGCTATTGATTTTACCCGGACAGTCCATAGGGAAATGTGTGGATTACAGTCAGGGATGTGCTTAGTGCTTGGCCTGCCCTCGGGGGGGTGAGGGGGAGACTGGGGGAGAGGGCAACAAAATGTGTGTGTACCTCCAATTATTGGGTTTGTAGTGAAACAAAATCACATGGAAGATCTTGTCAGATCAAGGTGATTTCCAAATTGCATTTGGGGGAATCGTGACGTTTCACAGCTGTTTTGTGGCCGCAAGCAGCTGAGGATGTGCTCAAACCTGCTCAACCAATGGGTCCCATCGTACCTTGGGCGTACGATGGTTGTTCAGCCGCCCCGTACTTGGAACTGAGAACCCACACAACACCGTGCCTTTTAGTTGTTCAAACACCGGCAGGATGTGCCCAGATCTTGTGTCAAAATAGGCGCCCATCGCAATGCATTAAAAAAAAACCCCAAAAGGCCCAGTGTGCAGTGTTTTCCTGATCCGCCAACAAGCACACCAGCTCGTGCACATGCAGTTGTGATCGGGCACCCACCATCCAGCACGCCTGTCACATCTGGTGGGCTCAGACAGGTTAACAAAACAGGCCCAAGGCGCGGAAAACATTGATACGGTCGAACAAGTGGATTTATCATAATGCTATCTTCGATTCGAACTGCGGAACATTGCTGCATATGCAAACCAGGACGTGCATGTGTGGAGCGCTTTGTGACCTGCTTGCGGCCGCCTGTCACATGTGGTGGGCTTGGATAGGCGGAATGACCAGGAACCAGTTGTAGTGCAGCAACATGGAGGTTTTGACACTTTGATGATTGTGACCCCGTGTCTGCTACACCGCTGTCTCAAGAAGGCAGCGACCACATCATTTCCGCTTCCCTGCAGATGTGGACGATTGCTCACCCAATCCCTGCCAAAATGGTGGAACATGCATTGATGGTGTCGATTCACACACCTGCTGTTGCGCGGCAGGATATAGTGGATCCAACTGCGAGACAGGTACGTGTTGATTGCTGTTTTTGTTGTGACATGCACGTTTACAATTTGCAAGGGTCACCATCACATCATTGGCCTCGTGATTGGTGATTTGTATTGACTGTTTTGTTATCAGCTGTGCAATCGCTTGTAAGATCTTCCATTCAGATGGAAATTTCGGTCCCGTGGCCAGTGAGACCCCAAATGATGCATGGGACATTGAATCTCACCCACTTTGAGCAAAGAGCTGGCAGCGGGGCCCCAGTACACTTGTAGCCATGTGCATGGGCGGATTTCACAGATGGCCAAAAACAGGCCCGAAATTGCCATTGTTTTCACACATGCCGTACTAGTTCGGGGGAAATATGCAGTTGTGATGACGGCCCCCCTCTGCAGGGTATTGACACAGCAAATGCTTGAAGGGCCCCCATGCCATGCAAGGCCTTCAACGCATATCAGCGTCTTCCCATCACCCACGACGCCAAACGTCCAAGGGGTGGGCAGAGGGTATGGCTGGCACAGGGAGGGCAGCCGCTGATTTTTAGCACCATGATTTTTGGCAATGGAAGTTTCAGCGGACATGATTTCCACACCGCCCTCCCTGGTATGGCTTGATTTGCAGTGCTGGGGTATCTGCTTCAAACCGCTAGGGGATGCACGTCACCTGAGGGCCAGTGTTGGCCTTGTCCCGCCAGCCCAACATGAAAACACTCAGCTCATTTTTCGGAGCTCTGGCATGGATGCGAGCAAGTGTGGTCCCTGCAATCACTTCAAGGAGATGCAGGGTGATGTGAGGGACGGTTTCGCTGTATGACAACCGCATGCCGGCTCCTGTGGCTGTGGGTTTTGCACGAGAAGGTCGGGTACAACCCTGTGGAAGGTGGTGCATGTGCTGTGGTTAGGGTTTTGGGGCATTTGGTCAGTGGGTCCAGTTTTACGAAAAGTGATCAGGAACCAGTAAGGTCAGTGCAGTCAGGGCTGTGGGCCGCCCAAGATGCGGAAAATCGCAGTTTCCAGGCTGATTCGTGGGACCTGCAAATGCTTCAAAGTCTCGCGTTTCCCGCAAGCCTTCTGTGGGCCCTGGGATGGGTTTGGGTCATCATCTCGGGACAGTACAAGTACTCGAGCACTGGGGACGCACGTAGCCCGATTAAGAGCTCGTGTAGCTTGGGACATAGATCTCGACATCTATCTCATCGTCTCAGTGGGATGTAGTTGTTGACGGAGCTGAAGCTCCGTCCGCAGCCCGTGTTGCTGTGGTGACGTCCCCCTGATCAGCAGCTTGGAGTACATGACGGCTATTGATTTTACCCGGACAGTCCATAGGGAAATGTGTGGATCACAGTCAGGGATGTGCTTAGTGCTTGGCCTGCCCTCGGGGGGGTGAGGGGGAGACTGGGGGAGAGGGCAACAAAATGTGTGTGTACCTCCAATTATTGGGTTTGTAGTGAAACAAAATCACATGGAAGATCTTGTCAGATCAAGGTGATTTCCAAATTGCATTTGGGGGAATCGTGACGTTTCACAGCTGTTTTGTGGCCGCAAGCAGCTGAGGATGTGCTCAAACCTGCTCAACCAATGGGTCCCATCGTACCTTGGGCGTACGATGGTTGTTCAGCCGCCCCGTACTTGGAACTGAGAACCCACACAACACCGTGCCTTTTAGTTGTTCAAACACCGGCAGGATGTGCCCAGATCTTGTGTCAAAATAGGCGCCCATCGCAATGCATTAAAAAAAAACCCCAAAAGGCCCAGTGTGCAGTGTTTTCCTGATCCGCCAACAAGCACACCAGCTCGTGCACATGCAGTTGTGATCGGGCACCCACCATCCAGCACGCCTGTCACATCTGGTGGGCTCAGACAGGTTAACAAAACAGGCCCAAGGCGCGGAAAACATTGATACGGTCGAACAAGTGGATTTATCATAATGCTATCTTCGATTCGAACTGCGGAACATTGCTGCATATGCAAACCAGGACGTGCATGTGTGGAGCGCTTTGTGACCTGCTTGCGGCCGCCTGTCACATGTGGTGGGCTTGGATAGGCGGAATGACCAGGAACCAGTTGTAGTGCAGCAACATGGAGGTTTTGACACTTTGATGATTGTGACCCCGTGTCTGCTACACCGCTGTCTCAAGAAGGCAGCGACCACATCATTTCCGCTTCCCTGCAGATGTGGACGATTGCTCACCCAATCCCTGCCAAAATGGTGGAACATGCATTGATGGTGTCGATTCACACACCTGCTGTTGCGCGGCAGGATATAGTGGATCCAACTGCGAGACAGGTACGTGTTGATTGCTGTTTTTGTTGTGACATGCACGTTTACAATTTGCAAGGGTCACCATCACATCATTGGCCTCGTGATTGGTGATTTGTATTGACTGTTTTGTTATCAGCTGTGCAATCGCTTGTAAGATCTTCCATTCAGATGGAAATTTCGGTCCCGTGGCCAGTGAGACCCCAAATGATGCATGGGACATTGAATCTCACCCACTTTGAGCAAAGAGCTGGCAGCGGGGCCCCAGTACACTTGTAGCCATGTGCATGGGCGGATTTCACAGATGGCCAAAAACAGGCCCGAAATTGCCATTGTTTTCACACATGCCGTACTAGTTCGGGGGAAATATGCAGTTGTGATGACGGCCCCCCTCTGCAGGGTATTGACACAGCAAATGCTTGAAGGGCCCCCATGCCATGCAAGGCCTTCAACGCATATCAGCGTCTTCCCATCACCCACGACGCCAAACGTCCAAGGGGTGGGCAGAGGGTATGGCTGGCACAGGGAGGGCAGCCGCTGATTTTTAGCACCATGATTTTTGGCAATGGAAGTTTCAGCGGACATGATTTCCACACCGCCCTCCCTGGTATGGCTTGATTTGCAGTGCTGGGGTATCTGCTTCAAACCGCTAGGGGATGCACGTCACCTGAGGGCCAGTGTTGGCCTTGTCCCGCCAGCCCAACATGAAAACACTCAGCTCATTTTTCGGAGCTCTGGCATGGATGCGAGCAAGTGTGGTCCCTGCAATCACTTCAAGGAGATGCAGGGTGATGTGAGGGACGGTTTCGCTGTATGACAACCGCATGCCGGCTCCTGTGGCTGTGGGTTTTGCACGAGAAGGTCGGGTACAACCCTGTGGAAGGTGGTGCATGTGCTGTGGTTAGGGTTTTGGGGCATTTGGTCAGTGGGTCCAGTTTTACGAAAAGTGATCAGGAACCAGTAAGGTCAGTGCAGTCAGGGCTGTGGGCCGCCCAAGATGCGGAAAATCGCAGTTTCCAGGCTGATTCGTGGGACCTGCAAATGCTTCAAAGTCTCGCGTTTCCCGCAAGCCTTCTGTGGGCCCTGGGATGGGTTTGGGTCATCATCTCGGGACAGTACAAGTACTCGAGCACTGGGGACGCACGTAGCCCGATTAAGAGCTCGTGTAGCTTGGGACATAGATCTCGACATCTATCTCATCGTCTCAGTGGGATGTAGTTGTTGACGGAGCTGAAGCTCCGTCCGCAGCCCGTGTTGCTGTGGTGACGTCCCCCTGATCAGCAGCTTGGAGTACATGACGGCTATTGATTTTACCCGGACAGTCCATAGGGAAATGTGTGGATCACAGTCAGGGATGTGCTTAGTGCTTGGCCTGCCCTCGGGGGGGTGAGGGGGAGACTGGGGGAGAGGGCAACAAAATGTGTGTGTACCTCCAATTATTGGGTTTGTAGTGAAACAAAATCACATGGAAGATCTTGTCAGATCAAGGTGATTTCCAAATTGCATTTGGGGGAATCGTGACGTTTCACAGCTGTTTTGTGGCCGCAAGCAGCTGAGGATGTGCTCAAACCTGCTCAACCAATGGGTCCCATCGTACCTTGGGCGTACGATGGTTGTTCAGCCGCCCCGTACTTGGAACTGAGAACCCACACAACACCGTGCCTTTTAGTTGTTCAAACACCGGCAGGATGTGCCCAGATCTTGTGTCAAAATAGGCGCCCATCGCAATGCATTAAAAAAAAACCCCAAAAGGCCCAGTGTGCAGTGTTTTCCTGATCCGCCAACAAGCACACCAGCTCGTGCACATGCAGTTGTGATCGGGCACCCACCATCCAGCACGCCTGTCACATCTGGTGGGCTCAGACAGGTTAACAAAACAGGCCCAAGGCGCGGAAAACATTGATACGGTCGAACAAGTGGATTTATCATAATGCTATCTTCGATTCGAACTGCGGAACATTGCTGCATATGCAAACCAGGACGTGCATGTGTGGAGCGCTTTGTGACCTGCTTGCGGCCGCCTGTCACATGTGGTGGGCTTGGATAGGCGGAATGACCAGGAACCAGTTGTAGTGCAGCAACATGGAGGTTTTGACACTTTGATGATTGTGACCCCGTGTCTGCTACACCGCTGTCTCAAGAAGGCAGCGACCACATCATTTCCGCTTCCCTGCAGATGTGGACGATTGCTCACCCAATCCCTGCCAAAATGGTGGAACATGCATTGATGGTGTCGATTCACACACCTGCTGTTGCGCGGCAGGATATAGTGGATCCAACTGCGAGACAGGTACGTGTTGATTGCTGTTTTTGTTGTGACATGCACGTTTACAATTTGCAAGGGTCACCATCACATCATTGGCCTCGTGATTGGTGATTTGTATTGACTGTTTTGTTATCAGCTGTGCAATCGCTTGTAAGATCTTCCATTCAGATGGAAATTTCGGTCCCGTGGCCAGTGAGACCCCAAATGATGCATGGGACATTGAATCTCACCCACTTTGAGCAAAGAGCTGGCAGCGGGGCCCCAGTACACTTGTAGCCATGTGCATGGGCGGATTTCACAGATGGCCAAAAACAGGCCCGAAATTGCCATTGTTTTCACACATGCCGTACTAGTTCGGGGGAAATATGCAGTTGTGATGACGGCCCCCCTCTGCAGGGTATTGACACAGCAAATGCTTGAAGGGCCCCCATGCCATGCAAGGCCTTCAACGCATATCAGCGTCTTCCCATCACCCACGACGCCAAACGTCCAAGGGGTGGGCAGAGGGTATGGCTGGCACAGGGAGGGCAGCCGCTGATTTTTAGCACCATGATTTTTGGCAATGGAAGTTTCAGCGGACATGATTTCCACACCGCCCTCCCTGGTATGGCTTGATTTGCAGTGCTGGGGTATCTGCTTCAAACCGCTAGGGGATGCACGTCACCTGAGGGCCAGTGTTGGCCTTGTCCCGCCAGCCCAACATGAAAACACTCAGCTCATTTTTCGGAGCTCTGGCATGGATGCGAGCAAGTGTGGTCCCTGCAATCACTTCAAGGAGATGCAGGGTGATGTGAGGGACGGTTTCGCTGTATGACAACCGCATGCCGGCTCCTGTGGCTGTGGGTTTTGCACGAGAAGGTCGGGTACAACCCTGTGGAAGGTGGTGCATGTGCTGTGGTTAGGGTTTTGGGGCATTTGGTCAGTGGGTCCAGTTTTACGAAAAGTGATCAGGAACCAGTAAGGTCAGTGCAGTCAGGGCTGTGGGCCGCCCAAGATGCGGAAAATCGCAGTTTCCAGGCTGATTCGTGGGACCTGCAAATGCTTCAAAGTCTCGCGTTTCCCGCAAGCCTTCTGTGGGCCCTGGGATGGGTTTGGGTCATCATCTCGGGACAGTACAAGTACTCGAGCACTGGGGACGCACGTAGCCCGATTAAGAGCTCGTGTAGCTTGGGACATAGATCTCGACATCTATCTCATCGTCTCAGTGGGATGTAGTTGTTGACGGAGCTGAAGCTCCGTCCGCAGCCCGTGTTGCTGTGGTGACGTCCCCCTGATCAGCAGCTTGGAGTACATGACGGCTATTGATTTTACCCGGACAGTCCATAGGGAAATGTGTGGATTACAGTCAGGGATGTGCTTAGTGCTTGGCCTGCCCTCGGGGGGGTGAGGGGGAGACTGGGGGAGAGGGCAACAAAATGTGTGTGTACCTCCAATTATTGGGTTTGTAGTGAAACAAAATCACATGGAAGATCTTGTCAGATCAAGGTGATTTCCAAATTGCATTTGGGGGAATCGTGACGTTTCACAGCTGTTTTGTGGCCGCAAGCAGCTGAGGATGTGCTCAAACCTGCTCAACCAATGGGTCCCATCGTACCTTGGGCGTACGATGGTTGTTCAGCCGCCCCGTACTTGGAACTGAGAACCCACACAACACCGTGCCTTTTAGTTGTTCAAACACCGGCAGGATGTGCCCAGATCTTGTGTCAAAATAGGCGCCCATCGCAATGCATTAAAAAAAAACCCCAAAAGGCCCAGTGTGCAGTGTTTTCCTGATCCGCCAACAAGCACACCAGCTCGTGCACATGCAGTTGTGATCGGGCACCCACCATCCAGCACGCCTGTCACATCTGGTGGGCTCAGACAGGTTAACAAAACAGGCCCAAGGCGCGGAAAACATTGATACGGTCGAACAAGTGGATTTATCATAATGCTATCTTCGATTCGAACTGCGGAACATTGCTGCATATGCAAACCAGGACGTGCATGTGTGGAGCGCTTTGTGACCTGCTTGCGGCCGCCTGTCACATGTGGTGGGCTTGGATAGGCGGAATGACCAGGAACCAGTTGTAGTGCAGCAACATGGAGGTTTTGACACTTTGATGATTGTGACCCCGTGTCTGCTACACCGCTGTCTCAAGAAGGCAGCGACCACATCATTTCCGCTTCCCTGCAGATGTGGACGATTGCTCACCCAATCCCTGCCAAAATGGTGGAACATGCATTGATGGTGTCGATTCACACACCTGCTGTTGCGCGGCAGGATATAGTGGATCCAACTGCGAGACAGGTACGTGTTGATTGCTGTTTTTGTTGTGACATGCACGTTTACAATTTGCAAGGGTCACCATCACATCATTGGCCTCGTGATTGGTGATTTGTATTGACTGTTTTGTTATCAGCTGTGCAATCGCTTGTAAGATCTTCCATTCAGATGGAAATTTCGGTCCCGTGGCCAGTGAGACCCCAAATGATGCATGGGACATTGAATCTCACCCACTTTGAGCAAAGAGCTGGCAGCGGGGCCCCAGTACACTTGTAGCCATGTGCATGGGCGGATTTCACAGATGGCCAAAAACAGGCCCGAAATTGCCATTGTTTTCACACATGCCGTACTAGTTCGGGGGAAATATGCAGTTGTGATGACGGCCCCCCTCTGCAGGGTATTGACACAGCAAATGCTTGAAGGGCCCCCATGCCATGCAAGGCCTTCAACGCATATCAGCGTCTTCCCATCACCCACGACGCCAAACGTCCAAGGGGTGGGCAGAGGGTATGGCTGGCACAGGGAGGGCAGCCGCTGATTTTTAGCACCATGATTTTTGGCAATGGAAGTTTCAGCGGACATGATTTCCACACCGCCCTCCCTGGTATGGCTTGATTTGCAGTGCTGGGGTATCTGCTTCAAACCGCTAGGGGATGCACGTCACCTGAGGGCCAGTGTTGGCCTTGTCCCGCCAGCCCAACATGAAAACACTCAGCTCATTTTTCGGAGCTCTGGCATGGATGCGAGCAAGTGTGGTCCCTGCAATCACTTCAAGGAGATGCAGGGTGATGTGAGGGACGGTTTCGCTGTATGACAACCGCATGCCGGCTCCTGTGGCTGTGGGTTTTGCACGAGAAGGTCGGGTACAACCCTGTGGAAGGTGGTGCATGTGCTGTGGTTAGGGTTTTGGGGCATTTGGTCAGTGGGTCCAGTTTTACGAAAAGTGATCAGGAACCAGTAAGGTCAGTGCAGTCAGGGCTGTGGGCCGCCCAAGATGCGGAAAATCGCAGTTTCCAGGCTGATTCGTGGGACCTGCAAATGCTTCAAAGTCTCGCGTTTCCCGCAAGCCTTCTGTGGGCCCTGGGATGGGTTTGGGTCATCATCTCGGGACAGTACAAGTACTCGAGCACTGGGGACGCACGTAGCCCGATTAAGAGCTCGTGTAGCTTGGGACATAGATCTCGACATCTATCTCATCGTCTCAGTGGGATGTAGTTGTTGACGGAGCTGAAGCTCCGTCCGCAGCCCGTGTTGCTGTGGTGACGTCCCCCTGATCAGCAGCTTGGAGTACATGACGGCTATTGATTTTACCCGGACAGTCCATAGGGAAATGTGTGGATTACAGTCAGGGATGTGCTTAGTGCTTGGCCTGCCCTCGGGGGGGTGAGGGGGAGACTGGGGGAGAGGGCAACAAAATGTGTGTGTACCTCCAATTATTGGGTTTGTAGTGAAACAAAATCACATGGAAGATCTTGTCAGATCAAGGTGATTTCCAAATTGCATTTGGGGGAATCGTGACGTTTCACAGCTGTTTTGTGGCCGCAAGCAGCTGAGGATGTGCTCAAACCTGCTCAACCAATGGGTCCCATCGTACCTTGGGCGTACGATGGTTGTTCAGCCGCCCCGTACTTGGAACTGAGAACCCACACAACACCGTGCCTTTTAGTTGTTCAAACACCGGCAGGATGTGCCCAGATCTTGTGTCAAAATAGGCGCCCATCGCAATGCATTAAAAAAAAACCCCAAAAGGCCCAGTGTGCAGTGTTTTCCTGATCCGCCAACAAGCACACCAGCTCGTGCACATGCAGTTGTGATCGGGCACCCACCATCCAGCACGCCTGTCACATCTGGTGGGCTCAGACAGGTTAACAAAACAGGCCCAAGGCGCGGAAAACATTGATACGGTCGAACAAGTGGATTTATCATAATGCTATCTTCGATTCGAACTGCGGAACATTGCTGCATATGCAAACCAGGACGTGCATGTGTGGAGCGCTTTGTGACCTGCTTGCGGCCGCCTGTCACATGTGGTGGGCTTGGATAGGCGGAATGACCAGGAACCAGTTGTAGTGCAGCAACATGGAGGTTTTGACACTTTGATGATTGTGACCCCGTGTCTGCTACACCGCTGTCTCAAGAAGGCAGCGACCACATCATTTCCGCTTCCCTGCAGATGTGGACGATTGCTCACCCAATCCCTGCCAAAATGGTGGAACATGCATTGATGGTGTCGATTCACACACCTGCTGTTGCGCGGCAGGATATAGTGGATCCAACTGCGAGACAGGTACGTGTTGATTGCTGTTTTTGTTGTGACATGCACGTTTACAATTTGCAAGGGTCACCATCACATCATTGGCCTCGTGATTGGTGATTTGTATTGACTGTTTTGTTATCAGCTGTGCAATCGCTTGTAAGATCTTCCATTCAGATGGAAATTTCGGTCCCGTGGCCAGTGAGACCCCAAATGATGCATGGGACATTGAATCTCACCCACTTTGAGCAAAGAGCTGGCAGCGGGGCCCCAGTACACTTGTAGCCATGTGCATGGGCGGATTTCACAGATGGCCAAAAACAGGCCCGAAATTGCCATTGTTTTCACACATGCCGTACTAGTTCGGGGGAAATATGCAGTTGTGATGACGGCCCCCCTCTGCAGGGTATTGACACAGCAAATGCTTGAAGGGCCCCCATGCCATGCAAGGCCTTCAACGCATATCAGCGTCTTCCCATCACCCACGACGCCAAACGTCCAAGGGGTGGGCAGAGGGTATGGCTGGCACAGGGAGGGCAGCCGCTGATTTTTAGCACCATGATTTTTGGCAATGGAAGTTTCAGCGGACATGATTTCCACACCGCCCTCCCTGGTATGGCTTGATTTGCAGTGCTGGGGTATCTGCTTCAAACCGCTAGGGGATGCACGTCACCTGAGGGCCAGTGTTGGCCTTGTCCCGCCAGCCCAACATGAAAACACTCAGCTCATTTTTCGGAGCTCTGGCATGGATGCGAGCAAGTGTGGTCCCTGCAATCACTTCAAGGAGATGCAGGGTGATGTGAGGGACGGTTTCGCTGTATGACAACCGCATGCCGGCTCCTGTGGCTGTGGGTTTTGCACGAGAAGGTCGGGTACAACCCTGTGGAAGGTGGTGCATGTGCTGTGGTTAGGGTTTTGGGGCATTTGGTCAGTGGGTCCAGTTTTACGAAAAGTGATCAGGAACCAGTAAGGTCAGTGCAGTCAGGGCTGTGGGCCGCCCAAGATGCGGAAAATCGCAGTTTCCAGGCTGATTCGTGGGACCTGCAAATGCTTCAAAGTCTCGCGTTTCCCGCAAGCCTTCTGTGGGCCCTGGGATGGGTTTGGGTCATCATCTCGGGACAGTACAAGTACTCGAGCACTGGGGACGCACGTAGCCCGATTAAGAGCTCGTGTAGCTTGGGACATAGATCTCGACATCTATCTCATCGTCTCAGTGGGATGTAGTTGTTGACGGAGCTGAAGCTCCGTCCGCAGCCCGTGTTGCTGTGGTGACGTCCCCCTGATCAGCAGCTTGGAGTACATGACGGCTATTGATTTTACCCGGACAGTCCATAGGGAAATGTGTGGATTACAGTCAGGGATGTGCTTAGTGCTTGGCCTGCCCTCGGGGGGGTGAGGGGGAGACTGGGGGAGAGGGCAACAAAATGTGTGTGTACCTCCAATTATTGGGTTTGTAGTGAAACAAAATCACATGGAAGATCTTGTCAGATCAAGGTGATTTCCAAATTGCATTTGGGGGAATCGTGACGTTTCACAGCTGTTTTGTGGCCGCAAGCAGCTGAGGATGTGCTCAAACCTGCTCAACCAGTGGGTCCCATCGTACCTTGGGCGTACGATGGTTGTTCAGCCGCCCCGTACTTGGAACTGAGAACCCACACAACACCGTGCCTTTTAGTTGTTCAAACACCGGCAGGATGTGCCCAGATCTTGTGTCAAAATAGGCGCCCATCGCAATGCATTAAAAAAAAACCCCAAAAGGCCCAGTGTGCAGTGTTTTCCTGATCCGCCAACAAGCACACCAGCTCGTGCACATGCAGTTGTGATCGGGCACCCACCATCCAGCACGCCTGTCACATCTGGTGGGCTCAGACAGGTTAACAAAACAGGCCCAAGGCGCGGAAAACATTGATACGGTCGAACAAGTGGATTTATCATAATGCTATCTTCGATTCGAACTGCGGAACATTGCTGCATATGCAAACCAGGACGTGCATGTGTGGAGCGCTTTGTGACCTGCTTGCGGCCGCCTGTCACATGTGGTGGGCTTGGATAGGCGGAATGACCAGGAACCAGTTGTAGTGCAGCAACATGGAGGTTTTGACACTTTGATGATTGTGACCCCGTGTCTGCTACACCGCTGTCTCAAGAAGGCAGCGACCACATCATTTCCGCTTCCCTGCAGATGTGGACGATTGCTCACCCAATCCCTGCCAAAATGGTGGAACATGCATTGATGGTGTCGATTCACACACCTGCTGTTGCGCGGCAGGATATAGTGGATCCAACTGCGAGACAGGTACGTGTTGATTGCTGTTTTTGTTGTGACATGCACGTTTACAATTTGCAAGGGTCACCATCACATCATTGGCCTCGTGATTGGTGATTTGTATTGACTGTTTTGTTATCAGCTGTGCAATCGCTTGTAAGATCTTCCATTCAGATGGAAATTTCGGTCCCGTGGCCAGTGAGACCCCAAATGATGCATGGGACATTGAATCTCACCCACTTTGAGCAAAGAGCTGGCAGCGGGGCCCCAGTACACTTGTAGCCATGTGCATGGGCGGATTTCACAGATGGCCAAAAACAGGCCCGAAATTGCCATTGTTTTCACACATGCCGTACTAGTTCGGGGGAAATATGCAGTTGTGATGACGGCCCCCCTCTGCAGGGTATTGACACAGCAAATGCTTGAAGGGCCCCCATGCCATGCAAGGCCTTCAACGCATATCAGCGTCTTCCCATCACCCACGACGCCAAACGTCCAAGGGGTGGGCAGAGGGTATGGCTGGCACAGGGAGGGCAGCCGCTGATTTTTAGCACCATGATTTTTGGCAATGGAAGTTTCAGCGGACATGATTTCCACACCGCCCTCCCTGGTATGGCTTGATTTGCAGTGCTGGGGTATCTGCTTCAAACCGCTAGGGGATGCACGTCACCTGAGGGCCAGTGTTGGCCTTGTCCCGCCAGCCCAACATGAAAACACTCAGCTCATTTTTCGGAGCTCTGGCATGGATGCGAGCAAGTGTGGTCCCTGCAATCACTTCAAGGAGATGCAGGGTGATGTGAGGGACGGTTTCGCTGTATGACAACCGCATGCCGGCTCCTGTGGCTGTGGGTTTTGCACGAGAAGGTCGGGTACAACCCTGTGGAAGGTGGTGCATGTGCTGTGGTTAGGGTTTTGGGGCATTTGGTCAGTGGGTCCAGTTTTACGAAAAGTGATCAGGAACCAGTAAGGTCAGTGCAGTCAGGGCTGTGGGCCGCCCAAGATGCGGAAAATCGCAGTTTCCAGGCTGATTCGTGGGACCTGCAAATGCTTCAAAGTCTCGCGTTTCCCGCAAGCCTTCTGTGAGTCCTGGGATGGGTTTGGGTCATCATCTCGGGACAGTACAAGTACTCGAGCACTGGGGACGCACGTAGCCCGATTAAGAGCTCGTGTAGCTTGGGACATAGATCTCGACATCTATCTCATCGTCTCAGTGGGATGTAGTTGTTGACGGAGCTGAAGCTCCGTCCGCAGCCCGTGTTGCTGTGGTGACGTCCCCCTGATCAGCAGCTTGGAGTACATGACGGCTATTGATTTTACCCGGACAGTCCATAGGGAAATGTGTGGATTACAGTCAGGGATGTGCTTAGTGCTTGGCCTGCCCTCGGGGGGGTGAGGGGGAGACTGGGGGAGAGGGCAACAAAATGTGTGTGTACCTCCAATTATTGGGTTTGTAGTGAAACAAAATCACATGGAAGATCTTGTCAGATCAAGGTGATTTCCAAATTGCATTTGGGGGAATCGTGACGTTTCACAGCTGTTTTGTGGCCGCAAGCAGCTGAGGATGTGCTCAAACCTGCTCAACCAATGGGTCCCATCGTACCTTGGGCGTACGATGGTTGTTCAGCCGCCCCGTACTTGGAACTGAGAACCCACACAACACCGTGCCTTTTAGTTGTTCAAACACCGGCAGGATGTGCCCAGATCTTGTGTCAAAATAGGCGCCCATCACAATGCATTAAAAAAAAACCCCAAAAGGCCCAGTGTGCAGTGTTTTCCTGATCCGCCAACAAGCACACCAGCTCGTGCACATGCAGTTGTGATCGGGCACCCACCATCCAGCACGCCTGTCACATCTGGTGGGCTCAGACAGGTTAACAAAACAGGCCCAAGGCGCGGAAAACATTGATACGGTCGAACAAGTGGATTTATCATAATGCTATCTTCGATTCGAACTGCGGAACATTGCTGCATATGCAAACCAGGACGTGCATGTGTGGAGCGCTTTGTGACCTGCTTGCGGCCGCCTGTCACATGTGGTGGGCTTGGATAGGCGGAATGACCAGGAACCAGTTGTAGTGCAGCAACATGGAGGTTTTGACACTTTGATGATTGTGACCCCGTGTCTGCTACACCGCTGTCTCAAGAAGGCAGCGACCACATCATTTCCGCTTCCCTGCAGATGTGGACGATTGCTCACCCAATCCCTGCCAAAATGGTGGAACATGCATTGATGGTGTCGATTCACACACCTGCTGTTGCGCGGCAGGATATAGTGGATCCAACTGCGAGACAGGTACGTGTTGATTGCTGTTTTTGTTGTGACATGCACGTTTACAATTTGCAAGGGTCACCATCACATCATTGGCCTCGTGATTGGTGATTTGTATTGACTGTTTTGTTATCAGCTGTGCAATCGCTTGTAAGATCTTCCATTCAGATGGAAATTTCGGTCCCGTGGCCAGTGAGACCCCAAATGATGCATGGGACATTGAATCTCACCCACTTTGAGCAAAGAGCTGGCAGCGGGGCCCCAGTACACTTGTAGCCATGTGCATGGGCGGATTTCACAGATGGCCAAAAACAGGCCCGAAATTGCCATTGTTTTCACACATGCCGTACTAGTTCGGGGGAAATATGCAGTTGTGATGACGGCCCCCCTCTGCAGGGTATTGACACAGCAAATGCTTGAAGGGCCCCCATGCCATGCAAGGCCTTCAACGCATATCAGCGTCTTCCCATCACCCACGACGCCAAACGTCCAAGGGGTGGGCAGAGGGTATGGCTGGCACAGGGAGGGCAGCCGCTGATTTTTAGCACCATGATTTTTGGCAATGGAAGTTTCAGCGGACATGATTTCCACACCGCCCTCCCTGGTATGGCTTGATTTGCAGTGCTGGGGTATCTGCTTCAAACCGCTAGGGGATGCACGTCACCTGAGGGCCAGTGTTGGCCTTGTCCCGCCAGCCCAACATGAAAACACTCAGCTCATTTTTCGGAGCTCTGGCATGGATGCGAGCAAGTGTGGTCCCTGCAATCACTTCAAGGAGATGCAGGGTGATGTGAGGGACGGTTTCGCTGTATGACAACCGCATGCCGGCTCCTGTGGCTGTGGGTTTTGCACGAGAAGGTCGGGTACAACCCTGTGGAAGGTGGTGCATGTGCTGTGGTTAGGGTTTTGGGGCATTTGGTCAGTGGGTCCAGTTTTACGAAAAGTGATCAGGAACCAGTAAGGTCAGTGCAGTCAGGGCTGTGGGCCGCCCAAGATGCGGAAAATCGCAGTTTCCAGGCTGATTCGTGGGACCTGCAAATGCTTCAAAGTCTCGCGTTTCCCGCAAGCCTTCTGTGGGCCCTGGGATGGGTTTGGGTCATCATCTCGGGACAGTACAAGTACTCGAGCACTGGGGACGCACGTAGCCCGATTAAGAGCTCGTGTAGCTTGGGACATAGATCTCGACATCTATCTCATCGTCTCAGTGGGATGTAGTTGTTGACGGAGCTGAAGCTCCGTCCGCAGCCCGTGTTGCTGTGGTGACGTCCCCCTGATCAGCAGCTTGGAGTACATGACGGCTATTGATTTTACCCGGACAGTCCATAGGGAAATGTGTGGATCACAGTCAGGGATGTGCTTAGTGCTTGGCCTGCCCTCGGGGGGGTGAGGGGGAGACTGGGGGAGAGGGCAACAAAATGTGTGTGTACCTCCAATTATTGGGTTTGTAGTGAAACAAAATCACATGGAAGATCTTGTCAGATCAAGGTGATTTCCAAATTGCATTTGGGGGAATCGTGACGTTTCACAGCTGTTTTGTGGCCGCAAGCAGCTGAGGATGTGCTCAAACCTGCTCAACCAATGGGTCCCATCGTACCTTGGGCGTACGATGCTTGTTCAGCCGCCCCGTACTTGGAACTGAGAACCCACACAACACCGTGCCTTTTAGTTGTTCAAACACCGGCAGGATGTGCCCAGATCTTGTGTCAAAATAGGCGCCCATCGCAATGCATTAAAAAAAAACCCCAAAAGGCCCAGTGTGCAGTGTTTTCCTGATCCGCCAACAAGCACACCAGCTCGTGCACATGCAGTTGTGATCGGGCACCCACCATCCAGCACGCCTGTCACATCTGGTGGGCTCAGACAGGTTAACAAAACAGGCCCAAGGCGCGGAAAACATTGATACGGTCGAACAAGTGGATTTATCATAATGCTATCTTCGATTCGAACTGCGGAACATTGCTGCATATGCAAACCAGGACGTGCATGTGTGGAGCGCTTTGTGACCTGCTTGCGGCCGCCTGTCACATGTGGTGGGCTTGGATAGGCGGAATGACCAGGAACCAGTTGTAGTGCAGCAACATGGAGGTTTTGACACTTTGATGATTGTGACCCCGTGTCTGCTACACCGCTGTCTCAAGAAGGCAGCGACCACATCATTTCCGCTTCCCTGCAGATGTGGACGATTGCTCACCCAATCCCTGCCAAAATGGTGGAACATGCATTGATGGTGTCGATTCACACACCTGCTGTTGCGCGGCAGGATATAGTGGATCCAACTGCGAGACAGGTACGTGTTGATTGCTGTTTTTGTTGTGACATGCACGTTTACAATTTGCAAGGGTCACCATCACATCATTGGCCTCGTGATTGGTGATTTGTATTGACTGTTTTGTTATCAGCTGTGCAATCGCTTGTAAGATCTTCCATTCAGATGGAAATTTCGGTCCCGTGGCCAGTGAGACCCCAAATGATGCATGGGACATTGAATCTCACCCACTTTGAGCAAAGAGCTGGCAGCGGGGCCCCAGTACACTTGTAGCCATGTGCATGGGCGGATTTCACAGATGGCCAAAAACAGGCCCGAAATTGCCATTGTTTTCACACATGCCGTACTAGTTCGGGGGAAATATGCAGTTGTGATGACGGCCCCCCTCTGCAGGGTATTGACACAGCAAATGCTTGAAGGGCCCCCATGCCATGCAAGGCCTTCAACGCATATCAGCGTCTTCCCATCACCCACGACGCCAAACGTCCAAGGGGTGGGCAGAGGGTATGGCTGGCACAGGGAGGGCAGCCGCTGATTTTTAGCACCATGATTTTTGGCAATGGAAGTTTCAGCGGACATGATTTCCACACCGCCCTCCCTGGTATGGCTTGATTTGCAGTGCTGGGGTATCTGCTTCAAACCGCTAGGGGATGCACGTCACCTGAGGGCCAGTGTTGGCCTTGTCCCGCCAGCCCAACATGAAAACACTCAGCTCATTTTTCGGAGCTCTGGCATGGATGCGAGCAAGTGTGGTCCCTGCAATCACTTCAAGGAGATGCAGGGTGATGTGAGGGACGGTTTCGCTGTATGACAACCGCATGCCGGCTCCTGTGGCTGTGGGTTTTGCACGAGAAGGTCGGGTACAACCCTGTGGAAGGTGGTGCATGTGCTGTGGTTAGGGTTTTGGGGCATTTGGTCAGTGGGTCCAGTTTTACGAAAAGTGATCAGGAACCAGTAAGGTCAGTGCAGTCAGGGCTGTGGGCCGCCCAAGATGCGGAAAATCGCAGTTTCCAGGCTGATTCGTGGGACCTGCAAATGCTTCAAAGTCTCGCGTTTCCCGCAAGCCTTCTGTGGGCCCTGGGATGGGTTTGGGTCATCATCTCGGGACAGTACAAGTACTCGAGCACTGGGGACGCACGTAGCCCGATTAAGAGCTCGTGTAGCTTGGGACATAGATCTCGACATCTATCTCATCGTCTCAGTGGGATGTAGTTGTTGACGGAGCTGAAGCTCCGTCCGCAGCCCGTGTTGCTGTGGTGACGTCCCCCTGATCAGCAGCTTGGAGTACATGACGGCTATTGATTTTACCCGGACAGTCCATAGGGAAATGTGTGGATTACAGTCAGGGATGTGCTTAGTGCTTGGCCTGCCCTCGGGGGGGTGAGGGGGAGACTGGGGGAGAGGGCAACAAAATGTGTGTGTACCTCCAATTATTGGGTTTGTAGTGAAACAAAATCACATGGAAGATCTTGTCAGATCAAGGTGATTTCCAAATTGCATTTGGGGGAATCGTGACGTTTCACAGCTGTTTTGTGGCCGCAAGCAGCTGAGGATGTGCTCAAACCTGCTCAACCAATGGGTCCCATCGTACCTTGGGCGTACGATGGTTGTTCAGCCGCCCCGTACTTGGAACTGAGAACCCACACAACACCGTGCCTTTTAGTTGTTCAAACACCGGCAGGATGTGCCCAGATCTTGTGTCAAAATAGGCGCCCATCGCAATGCATTAAAAAAAAACCCCCAAAAGGCCCAGTGTGCAGTGTTTTCCTGATCCGCCAACAAGCACACCAGCTCGTGCACATGCAGTTGTGATCGGGCACCCACCATCCAGCACGCCTGTCACATCTGGTGGGCTCAGACAGGTTAACAAAACAGGCCCAAGGCGCGGAAAACATTGATACGGTCGAACAAGTGGATTTATCATAATGCTATCTTCGATTCGAACTGCGGAACATTGCTGCATATGCAAACCAGGACGTGCATGTGTGGAGCGCTTTGTGACCTGCTTGCGGCCGCCTGTCACATGTGGTGGGCTTGGATAGGCGGAATGACCAGGAACCAGTTGTAGTGCAGCAACATGGAGGTTTTGACACTTTGATGATTGTGACCCCGTGTCTGCTACACCGCTGTCTCAAGAAGGCAGCGACCACATCATTTCCGCTTCCCTGCAGATGTGGACGATTGCTCACCCAATCCCTGCCAAAATGGTGGAACATGCATTGATGGTGTCGATTCACACACCTGCTGTTGCGCGGCAGGATATAGTGGATCCAACTGCGAGACAGGTACGTGTTGATTGCTGTTTTTGTTGTGACATGCACGTTTACAATTTGCAAGGGTCACCATCACATCATTGGCCTCGTGATTGGTGATTTGTATTGACTGTTTTGTTATCAGCTGTGCAATCGCTTGTAAGATCTTCCATTCAGATGGAAATTTCGGTCCCGTGGCCAGTGAGACCCCAAATGATGCATGGGACATTGAATCTCACCCACTTTGAGCAAAGAGCTGGCAGCGGGGCCCCAGTACACTTGTAGCCATGTGCATGGGCGGATTTCACAGATGGCCAAAAACAGGCCCGAAATTGCCATTGTTTTCACACATGCCGTACTAGTTCGGGGGAAATATGCAGTTGTGATGACGGCCCCCCTCTGCAGGGTATTGACACAGCAAATGCTTGAAGGGCCCCCATGCCATGCAAGGCCTTCAACGCATATCAGCGTCTTCCCATCACCCACGACGCCAAACGTCCAAGGGGTGGGCAGAGGGTATGGCTGGCACAGGGAGGGCAGCCGCTGATTTTTAGCACCATGATTTTTGGCAATGGAAGTTTCAGCGGACATGATTTCCACACCGCCCTCCCTGGTATGGCTTGATTTGCAGTGCTGGGGTATCTGCTTCAAACCGCTAGGGGATGCACGTCACCTGAGGGCCAGTGTTGGCCTTGTCCCGCCAGCCCAACATGAAAACACTCAGCTCATTTTTCGGAGCTCTGGCATGGATGCGAGCAAGTGTGGTCCCTGCAATCACTTCAAGGAGATGCAGGGTGATGTGAGGGACGGTTTCGCTGTATGACAACCGCATGCCGGCTCCTGTGGCTGTGGGTTTTGCACGAGAAGGTCGGGTACAACCCTGTGGAAGGTGGTGCATGTGCTGTGGTTAGGGTTTTGGGGCATTTGGTCAGTGGGTCCAGTTTTACGAAAAGTGATCAGGAACCAGTAAGGTCAGTGCAGTCAGGGCTGTGGGCCGCCCAAGATGCGGAAAATCGCAGTTTCCAGGCTGATTCGTGGGACCTGCAAATGCTTCAAAGTCTCGCGTTTCCCGCAAGCCTTCTGTGGGCCCTGGGATGGGTTTGGGTCATCATCTCGGGACAGTACAAGTACTCGAGCACTGGGGACGCACGTAGCCCGATTAAGAGCTCGTGTAGCTTGGGACATAGATCTCGACATCTATCTCATCGTCTCAGTGGGATGTAGTTGTTGACGGAGCTGAAGCTCCGTCCGCAGCCCGTGTTGCTGTGGTGACGTCCCCCTGATCAGCAGCTTGGAGTACATGACGGCTATTGATTTTACCCGGACAGTCCATAGGGAAATGTGTGGATCACAGTCAGGGATGTGCTTAGTGCTTGGCCTGCCCTCGGGGGGGTGAGGGGGAGACTGGGGGAGAGGGCAACAAAATGTGTGTGTACCTCCAATTATTGGGTTTGTAGTGAAACAAAATCACATGGAAGATCTTGTCAGATCAAGGTGATTTCCAAATTGCATTTGGGGGAATCGTGACGTTTCACAGCTGTTTTGTGGCCGCAAGCAGCTGAGGATGTGCTCAAACCTGCTCAACCAATGGGTCCCATCGTACCTTGGGCGTACGATGGTTGTTCAGCCGCCCCGTACTTGGAACTGAGAACCCACACAACACCGTGCCTTTTAGTTGTTCAAACACCGGCAGGATGTGCCCAGATCTTGTGTCAAAATAGGCGCCCATCGCAATGCATTAAAAAAAAACCCCAAAAGGCCCAGTGTGCAGTGTTTTCCTGATCCGCCAACAAGCACACCAGCTCGTGCATATGCAGTTGTGATCGGGCACCCACCATCCAGCACGCCTGTCACATCTGGTGGGCTCAGACAGGTTAACAAAACAGGCCCAAGGCGCGGAAAACATTGATACGGTCGAACAAGTGGATTTATCATAATGCTATCTTCGATTCGAACTGCGGAACATTGCTGCATATGCAAACCAGGACGTGCATGTGTGGAGCGCTTTGTGACCTGCTTGCGGCCGCCTGTCACATGTGGTGGGCTTGGATAGGCGGAATGACCAGGAACCAGTTGTAGTGCAGCAACATGGAGGTTTTGACACTTTGATGATTGTGACCCCGTGTCTGCTACACCGCTGTCTCAAGAAGGCAGCGACCACATCATTTCCGCTTCCCTGCAGATGTGGACGATTGCTCACCCAATCCCTGCCAAAATGGTGGAACATGCATTGATGGTGTCGATTCACACACCTGCTGTTGCGCGGCAGGATATAGTGGATCCAACTGCGAGACAGGTACGTGTTGATTGCTGTTTTTGTTGTGACATGCACGTTTACAATTTGCAAGGGTCACCATCACATCATTGGCCTCGTGATTGGTGATTTGTATTGACTGTTTTGTTATCAGCTGTGCAATCGCTTGTAAGATCTTCCATTCAGATGGAAATTTCGGTCCCGTGGCCAGTGAGACCCCAAATGATGCATGGGACATTGAATCTCACCCACTTTGAGCAAAGAGCTGGCAGCGGGGCCCCAGTACACTTGTAGCCATGTGCATGGGCGGATTTCACAGATGGCCAAAAACAGGCCCGAAATTGCCATTGTTTTCACACATGCCGTACTAGTTCGGGGGAAATATGCAGTTGTGATGACGGCCCCCCTCTGCAGGGTATTGACACAGCAAATGCTTGAAGGGCCCCCATGCCATGCAAGGCCTTCAACGCATATCAGCGTCTTCCCATCACCCACGACGCCAAACGTCCAAGGGGTGGGCAGAGGGTATGGCTGGCACAGGGAGGGCAGCCGCTGATTTTTAGCACCATGATTTTTGGCAATGGAAGTTTCAGCGGACATGATTTCCACACCGCCCTCCCTGGTATGGCTTGATTTGCAGTGCTGGGGTATCTGCTTCAAACCGCTAGGGGATGCACGTCACCTGAGGGCCAGTGTTGGCCTTGTCCCGCCAGCCCAACATGAAAACACTCAGCTCATTTTTCGGAGCTCTGGCATGGATGCGAGCAAGTGTGGTCCCTGCAATCACTTCAAGGAGATGCAGGGTGATGTGAGGGACGGTTTCGCTGTATGACAACCGCATGCCGGCTCCTGTGGCTGTGGGTTTTGCACGAGAAGGTCGGGTACAACCCTGTGGAAGGTGGTGCATGTGCTGTGGTTAGGGTTTTGGGGCATTTGGTCAGTGGGTCCAGTTTTACGAAAAGTGATCAGGAACCAGTAAGGTCAGTGCAGTCAGGGCTGTGGGCCGCCCAAGATGCGGAAAATCGCAGTTTCCAGGCTGATTCGTGGGACCTGCAAATGCTTCAAAGTCTCGCGTTTCCCGCAAGCCTTCTGTGGGCCCTGGGATGGGTTTGGGTCATCATCTCGGGACAGTACAAGTACTCGAGCACTGGGGACGCACGTAGCCCGATTAAGAGCTCGTGTAGCTTGGGACATAGATCTCGACATCTATCTCATCGTCTCAGTGGGATGTAGTTGTTGACGGAGCTGAAGCTCCGTCCGCAGCCCGTGTTGCTGTGGTGACGTCCCCCTGATCAGCAGCTTGGAGTACATGACGGCTATTGATTTTACCCGGACAGTCCATAGGGAAATGTGTGGATCACAGTCAGGGATGTGCTTAGTGCTTGGCCTGCCCTCGGGGGGGTGAGGGGGAGACTGGGGGAGAGGGCAACAAAATGTGTGTGTACCTCCAATTATTGGGTTTGTAGTGAAACAAAATCACATGGAAGATCTTGTCAGATCAAGGTGATTTCCAAATTGCATTTGGGGGAATCGTGACGTTTCACAGCTGTTTTGTGGCCGCAAGCAGCTGAGGATGTGCTCAAACCTGCTCAACCAATGGGTCCCATCGTACCTTGGGCGTACGATGGTTGTTCAGCCGCCCCGTACTTGGAACTGAGAACCCACACAACACCGTGCCTTTTAGTTGTTCAAACACCGGCAGGATGTGCCCAGATCTTGTGTCAAAATAGGCGCCCATCGCAATGCATTAAAAAAAAACCCCAAAAGGCCCAGTGTGCAGTGTTTTCCTGATCCGCCAACAAGCACACCAGCTCGTGCACATGCAGTTGTGATCGGGCACCCACCATCCAGCACGCCTGTCACATCTGGTGGGCTCAGACAGGTTAACAAAACAGGCCCAAGGCGCGGAAAACATTGATACGGTCGAACAAGTGGATTTATCATAATGCTATCTTCGATTCGAACTGCGGAACATTGCTGCATATGCAAACCAGGACGTGCATGTGTGGAGCGCTTTGTGACCTGCTTGCGGCCGCCTGTCACATGTGGTGGGCTTGGATAGGCGGAATGACCAGGAACCAGTTGTAGTGCAGCAACATGGAGGTTTTGACACTTTGATGATTGTGACCCCGTGTCTGCTACACCGCTGTCTCAAGAAGGCAGCGACCACATCATTTCCGCTTCCCTGCAGATGTGGACGATTGCTCACCCAATCCCTGCCAAAATGGTGGAACATGCATTGATGGTGTCGATTCACACACCTGCTGTTGCGCGGCAGGATATAGTGGATCCAACTGCGAGACAGGTACGTGTTGATTGCTGTTTTTGTTGTGACATGCACGTTTACAATTTGCAAGGGTCACCATCACATCATTGGCCTCGTGATTGGTGATTTGTATTGACTGTTTTGTTATCAGCTGTGCAATCGCTTGTAAGATCTTCCATTCAGATGGAAATTTCGGTCCCGTGGCCAGTGAGACCCCAAATGATGCATGGGACATTGAATCTCACCCACTTTGAGCAAAGAGCTGGCAGCGGGGCCCCAGTACACTTGTAGCCATGTGCATGGGCGGATTTCACAGATGGCCAAAAACAGGCCCGAAATTGCCATTGTTTTCACACATGCCGTACTAGTTCGGGGGAAATATGCAGTTGTGATGACGGCCCCCCTCTGCAGGGTATTGACACAGCAAATGCTTGAAGGGCCCCCATGCCATGCAAGGCCTTCAACGCATATCAGCGTCTTCCCATCACCCACGACGCCAAACGTCCAAGGGGTGGGCAGAGGGTATGGCTGGCACAGGGAGGGCAGCCGCTGATTTTTAGCACCATGATTTTTGGCAATGGAAGTTTCAGCGGACATGATTTCCACACCGCCCTCCCTGGTATGGCTTGATTTGCAGTGCTGGGGTATCTGCTTCAAACCGCTAGGGGATGCACGTCACCTGAGGGCCAGTGTTGGCCTTGTCCCGCCAGCCCAACATGAAAACACTCAGCTCATTTTTCGGAGCTCTGGCATGGATGCGAGCAAGTGTGGTCCCTGCAATCACTTCAAGGAGATGCAGGGTGATGTGAGGGACGGTTTCGCTGTATGACAACCGCATGCCGGCTCCTGTGGCTGTGGGTTTTGCACGAGAAGGTCGGGTACAACCCTGTGGAAGGTGGTGCATGTGCTGTGGTTAGGGTTTTGGGGCATTTGGTCAGTGGGTCCAGTTTTACGAAAAGTGATCAGGAACCAGTAAGGTCAGTGCAGTCAGGGCTGTGGGCCGCCCAAGATGCGGAAAATCGCAGTTTCCAGGCTGATTCGTGGGACCTGCAAATGCTTCAAAGTCTCGCGTTTCCCGCAAGCCTTCTGTGGGCCCTGGGATGGGTTTGGGTCATCATCTCGGGACAGTACAAGTACTCGAGCACTGGGGACGCACGTAGCCCGATTAAGAGCTCGTGTAGCTTGGGACATAGATCTCGACATCTATCTCATCGTCTCAGTGGGATGTAGTTGTTGACGGAGCTGAAGCTCCGTCCGCAGCCCGTGTTGCTGTGGTGACGTCCCCCTGATCAGCAGCTTGGAGTACATGACGGCTATTGATTTTACCCGGACAGTCCATAGGGAAATGTGTGGATCACAGTCAGGGATGTGCTTAGTGCTTGGCCTGCCCTCGGGGGGGTGAGGGGGAGACTGGGGGAGAGGGCAACAAAATGTGTGTGTACCTCCAATTATTGGGTTTGTAGTGAAACAAAATCACATGGAAGATCTTGTCAGATCAAGGTGATTTCCAAATTGCATTTGGGGGAATCGTGACGTTTCACAGCTGTTTTGTGGCCGCAAGCAGCTGAGGATGTGCTCAAACCTGCTCAACCAATGGGTCCCATCGTACCTTGGGCGTACGATGGTTGTTCAGCCGCCCCGTACTTGGAACTGAGAACCCACACAACACCGTGCCTTTTAGTTGTTCAAACACCGGCAGGATGTGCCCAGATCTTGTGTCAAAATAGGCGCCCATCGCAATGCATTAAAAAAAAACCCCAAAAGGCCCAGTGTGCAGTGTTTTCCTGATCCGCCAACAAGCACACCAGCTCGTGCACATGCAGTTGTGATCGGGCACCCACCATCCAGCACGCCTGTCACATCTGGTGGGCTCAGACAGGTTAACAAAACAGGCCCAAGGCGCGGAAAACATTGATACGGTCGAACAAGTGGATTTATCATAATGCTATCTTCGATTCGAACTGCGGAACATTGCTGCATATGCAAACCAGGACGTGCATGTGTGGAGCGCTTTGTGACCTGCTTGCGGCCGCCTGTCACATGTGGTGGGCTTGGATAGGCGGAATGACCAGGAACCAGTTGTAGTGCAGCAACATGGAGGTTTTGACACTTTGATGATTGTGACCCCGTGTCTGCTACACCGCTGTCTCAAGAAGGCAGCGACCACATCATTTCCGCTTCCCTGCAGATGTGGACGATTGCTCACCCAATCCCTGCCAAAATGGTGGAACATGCATTGATGGTGTCGATTCACACACCTGCTGTTGCGCGGCAGGATATAGTGGATCCAACTGCGAGACAGGTACGTGTTGATTGCTGTTTTTGTTGTGACATGCACGTTTACAATTTGCAAGGGTCACCATCACATCATTGGCCTCGTGATTGGTGATTTGTATTGACTGTTTTGTTATCAGCTGTGCAATCGCTTGTAAGATCTTCCATTCAGATGGAAATTTCGGTCCCGTGGCCAGTGAGACCCCAAATGATGCATGGGACATTGAATCTCACCCACTTTGAGCAAAGAGCTGGCAGCGGGGCCCCAGTACACTTGTAGCCATGTGCATGGGCGGATTTCACAGATGGCCAAAAACAGGCCCGAAATTGCCATTGTTTTCACACATGCCGTACTAGTTCGGGGGAAATATGCAGTTGTGATGACGGCCCCCCTCTGCAGGGTATTGACACAGCAAATGCTTGAAGGGCCCCCATGCCATGCAAGGCCTTCAACGCATATCAGCGTCTTCCCATCACCCACGACGCCAAACGTCCAAGGGGTGGGCAGAGGGTATGGCTGGCACAGGGAGGGCAGCCGCTGATTTTTAGCACCATGATTTTTGGCAATGGAAGTTTCAGCGGACATGATTTCCACACCGCCCTCCCTGGTATGGCTTGATTTGCAGTGCTGGGGTATCTGCTTCAAACCGCTAGGGGATGCACGTCA
The DNA here is from genome assembly GCA_964036045.1 of Eutreptiella sp. 'Long Island Sound 2002'. Lineage (NCBI taxonomy): Eukaryota > Euglenozoa > Euglenophyceae > Eutreptiales > Eutreptiaceae > Eutreptiella > Eutreptiella sp. 'Long Island Sound 2002'. The sequence continues at coordinate 30,949,647 of OZ038398.1, read as the reverse complement.
CCTGAGGGCCAGTGTTGGCCTTGTCCCGCCAGCCCAACATGAAAACACTCAGCTCATTTTTCGGAGCTCTGGCATGGATGCGAGCAAGTGTGGTCCCTGCAATCACTTCAAGGAGATGCAGGGTGATGTGAGGGACGGTTTCGCTGTATGACAACCGCATGCCGGCTCCTGTGGCTGTGGGTTTTGCACGAGAAGGTCGGGTACAACCCTGTGGAAGGTGGTGCATGTGCTGTGGTTAGGGTTTTGGGGCATTTGGTCAGTGGGTCCAGTTTTACGAAAAGTGATCAGGAACCAGTAAGGTCAGTGCAGTCAGGGCTGTGGGCCGCCCAAGATGCGGAAAATCGCAGTTTCCAGGCTGATTCGTGGGACCTGCAAATGCTTCAAAGTCTCGCGTTTCCCGCAAGCCTTCTGTGGGCCCTGGGATGGGTTTGGGTCATCATCTCGGGACAGTACAAGTACTCGAGCACTGGGGACGCACGTAGCCCGATTAAGAGCTCGTGTAGCTTGGGACATAGATCTCGACATCTATCTCATCGTCTCAGTGGGATGTAGTTGTTGACGGAGCTGAAGCTCCGTCCGCAGCCCGTGTTGCTGTGGTGACGTCCCCCTGATCAGCAGCTTGGAGTACATGACGGCTATTGATTTTACCCGGACAGTCCATAGGGAAATGTGTGGATCACAGTCAGGGATGTGCTTAGTGCTTGGCCTGCCCTCGGGGGGGTGAGGGGGAGACTGGGGGAGAGGGCAACAAAATGTGTGTGTACCTCCAATTATTGGGTTTGTAGTGAAACAAAATCACATGGAAGATCTTGTCAGATCAAGGTGATTTCCAAATTGCATTTGGGGGAATCGTGACGTTTCACAGCTGTTTTGTGGCCGCAAGCAGCTGAGGATGTGCTCAAACCTGCTCAACCAATGGGTCCCATCGTACCTTGGGCGTACGATGGTTGTTCAGCCGCCCCGTACTTGGAACTGAGAACCCACACAACACCGTGCCTTTTAGTTGTTCAAACACCGGCAGGATGTGCCCAGATCTTGTGTCAAAATAGGCGCCCATCGCAATGCATTAAAAAAACCCCCAAAAGGCCCAGTGTGCAGTGTTTTCCTGATCCGCCAACAAGCACACCAGCTCGTGCACATGCAGTTGTGATCGGGCACCCACCATCCAGCACGCCTGTCACATCTGGTGGGCTCAGACAGGTTAACAAAACAGGCCCAAGGCGCGGAAAACATTGATACGGTCGAACAAGTGGATTTATCATAATGCTATCTTCGATTCGAACTGCGGAACATTGCTGCATATGCAAACCAGGACGTGCATGTGTGGAGCGCTTTGTGACCTGCTTGCGGCCGCCTGTCACATGTGGTGGGCTTGGATAGGCGGAATGACCAGGAACCAGTTGTAGTGCAGCAACATGGAGGTTTTGACACTTTGATGATTGTGACCCCGTGTCTGCTACACCGCTGTCTCAAGAAGGCAGCGACCACATCATTTCCGCTTCCCTGCAGATGTGGACGATTGCTCACCCAATCCCTGCCAAAATGGTGGAACATGCATTGATGGTGTCGATTCACACACCTGCTGTTGCGCGGCAGGATATAGTGGATCCAACTGCGAGACAGGTACGTGTTGATTGCTGTTTTTGTTGTGACATGCACGTTTACAATTTGCAAGGGTCACCATCACATCATTGGCCTCGTGATTGGTGATTTGTATTGACTGTTTTGTTATCAGCTGTGCAATCGCTTGTAAGATCTTCCATTCAGATGGAAATTTCGGTCCCGTGGCCAGTGAGACCCCAAATGATGCATGGGACATTGAATCTCACCCACTTTGAGCAAAGAGCTGGCAGCGGGGCCCCAGTACACTTGTAGCCATGTGCATGGGCGGATTTCACAGATGGCCAAAAACAGGCCCGAAATTGCCATTGTTTTCACACATGCCGTACTAGTTCGGGGGAAATATGCAGTTGTGATGACGGCCCCCCTCTGCAGGGTATTGACACAGCAAATGCTTGAAGGGCCCCCATGCCATGCAAGGCCTTCAACGCATATCAGCGTCTTCCCATCACCCACGACGCCAAACGTCCAAGGGGTGGGCAGAGGGTATGGCTGGCACAGGGAGGGCAGCCGCTGATTTTTAGCACCATGATTTTTGGCAATGGAAGTTTCAGCGGACATGATTTCCACACCGCCCTCCCTGGTATGGCTTGATTTGCAGTGCTGGGGTATCTGCTTCAAACCGCTAGGGGATGCACGTCACCTGAGGGCCAGTGTTGGCCTTGTCCCGCCAGCCCAACATGAAAACACTCAGCTCATTTTTCGGAGCTCTGGCATGGATGCGAGCAAGTGTGGTCCCTGCAATCACTTCAAGGAGATGCAGGGTGATGTGAGGGACGGTTTCGCTGTATGACAACCGCATGCCGGCTCCTGTGGCTGTGGGTTTTGCACGAGAAGGTCGGGTACAACCCTGTGGAAGGTGGTGCATGTGCTGTGGTTAGGGTTTTGGGGCATTTGGTCAGTGGGTCCAGTTTTACGAAAAGTGATCAGGAACCAGTAAGGTCAGTGCAGTCAGGGCTGTGGGCCGCCCAAGATGCGGAAAATCGCAGTTTCCAGGCTGATTCGTGGGACCTGCAAATGCTTCAAAGTCTCGCGTTTCCCGCAAGCCTTCTGTGGGCCCTGGGATGGGTTTGGGTCATCATCTCGGGACAGTACAAGTACTCGAGCACTGGGGACGCACGTAGCCCGATTAAGAGCTCGTGTAGCTTGGGACATAGATCTCGACATCTATCTCATCGTCTCAGTGGGATGTAGTTGTTGACGGAGCTGAAGCTCCGTCCGCAGCCCGTGTTGCTGTGGTGACGTCCCCCTGATCAGCAGCTTGGAGTACATGACGGCTATTGATTTTACCCGGACAGTCCATAGGGAAATGTGTGGATCACAGTCAGGGATGTGCTTAGTGCTTGGCCTGCCCTCGGGGGGGTGAGGGGGAGACTGGGGGAGAGGGCAACAAAATGTGTGTGTACCTCCAATTATTGGGTTTGTAGTGAAACAAAATCACATGGAAGATCTTGTCAGATCAAGGTGATTTCCAAATTGCATTTGGGGGAATCGTGACGTTTCACAGCTGTTTTGTGGCCGCAAGCAGCTGAGGATGTGCTCAAACCTGCTCAACCAATGGGTCCCATCGTACCTTGGGCGTACGATGGTTGTTCAGCCGCCCCGTACTTGGAACTGAGAACCCACACAACACCGTGCCTTTTAGTTGTTCAAACACCGGCAGGATGTGCCCAGATCTTGTGTCAAAATAGGCGCCCATCGCAATGCATTAAAAAAACCCCCAAAAGGCCCAGTGTGCAGTGTTTTCCTGATCCGCCAACAAGCACACCAGCTCGTGCACATGCAGTTGTGATCGGGCACCCACCATCCAGCACGCCTGTCACATCTGGTGGGCTCAGACAGGTTAACAAAACAGGCCCAAGGCGCGGAAAACATTGATACGGTCGAACAAGTGGATTTATCATAATGCTATCTTCGATTCGAACTGCGGAACATTGCTGCATATGCAAACCAGGACGTGCATGTGTGGAGCGCTTTGTGACCTGCTTGCGGCCGCCTGTCACATGTGGTGGGCTTGGATAGGCGGAATGACCAGGAACCAGTTGTAGTGCAGCAACATGGAGGTTTTGACACTTTGATGATTGTGACCCCGTGTCTGCTACACCGCTGTCTCAAGAAGGCAGCGACCACATCATTTCCGCTTCCCTGCAGATGTGGACGATTGCTCACCCAATCCCTGCCAAAATGGTGGAACATGCATTGATGGTGTCGATTCACACACCTGCTGTTGCGCGGCAGGATATAGTGGATCCAACTGCGAGACAGGTACGTGTTGATTGCTGTTTTTGTTGTGACATGCACGTTTACAATTTGCAAGGGTCACCATCACATCATTGGCCTCGTGATTGGTGATTTGTATTGACTGTTTTGTTATCAGCTGTGCAATCGCTTGTAAGATCTTCCATTCAGATGGAAATTTCGGTCCCGTGGCCAGTGAGACCCCAAATGATGCATGGGACATTGAATCTCACCCACTTTGAGCAAAGAGCTGGCAGCGGGGCCCCAGTACACTTGTAGCCATGTGCATGGGCGGATTTCACAGATGGCCAAAAACAGGCCCGAAATTGCCATTGTTTTCACACATGCCGTACTAGTTCGGGGGAAATATGCAGTTGTGATGACGGCCCCCCTCTGCAGGGTATTGACACAGCAAATGCTTGAAGGGCCCCCATGCCATGCAAGGCCTTCAACGCATATCAGCGTCTTCCCATCACCCACGACGCCAAACGTCCAAGGGGTGGGCAGAGGGTATGGCTGGCACAGGGAGGGCAGCCGCTGATTTTTAGCACCATGATTTTTGGCAATGGAAGTTTCAGCGGACATGATTTCCACACCGCCCTCCCTGGTATGGCTTGATTTGCAGTGCTGGGGTATCTGCTTCAAACCGCTAGGGGATGCACGTCACCTGAGGGCCAGTGTTGGCCTTGTCCCGCCAGCCCAACATGAAAACACTCAGCTCATTTTTCGGAGCTCTGGCATGGATGCGAGCAAGTGTGGTCCCTGCAATCACTTCAAGGAGATGCAGGGTGATGTGAGGGACGGTTTCGCTGTATGACAACCGCATGCCGGCTCCTGTGGCTGTGGGTTTTGCACGAGAAGGTCGGGTACAACCCTGTGGAAGGTGGTGCATGTGCTGTGGTTAGGGTTTTGGGGCATTTGGTCAGTGGGTCCAGTTTTACGAAAAGTGATCAGGAACCAGTAAGGTCAGTGCAGTCAGGGCTGTGGGCCGCCCAAGATGCGGAAAATCGCAGTTTCCAGGCTGATTCGTGGGACCTGCAAATGCTTCAAAGTCTCGCGTTTCCCGCAAGCCTTCTGTGGGCCCTGGGATGGGTTTGGGTCATCATCTCGGGACAGTACAAGTACTCGAGCACTGGGGACGCACGTAGCCCGATTAAGAGCTCGTGTAGCTTGGGACATAGATCTCGACATCTATCTCATCGTCTCAGTGGGATGTAGTTGTTGACGGAGCTGAAGCTCCGTCCGCAGCCCGTGTTGCTGTGGTGACGTCCCCCTGATCAGCAGCTTGGAGTACATGACGGCTATTGATTTTACCCGGACAGTCCATAGGGAAATGTGTGGATCACAGTCAGGGATGTGCTTAGTGCTTGGCCTGCCCTCGGGGGGGTGAGGGGGAGACTGGGGGAGAGGGCAACAAAATGTGTGTGTACCTCCAATTATTGGGTTTGTAGTGAAACAAAATCACATGGAAGATCTTGTCAGATCAAGGTGATTTCCAAATTGCATTTGGGGGAATCGTGACGTTTCACAGCTGTTTTGTGGCCGCAAGCAGCTGAGGATGTGCTCAAACCTGCTCAACCAATGGGTCCCATCGTACCTTGGGCGTACGATGGTTGTTCAGCCGCCCCGTACTTGGAACTGAGAACCCACACAACACCGTGCCTTTTAGTTGTTCAAACACCGGCAGGATGTGCCCAGATCTTGTGTCAAAATAGGCGCCCATCGCAATGCATTAAAAAAACCCCCAAAAGGCCCAGTGTGCAGTGTTTTCCTGATCCGCCAACAAGCACACCAGCTCGTGCACATGCAGTTGTGATCGGGCACCCACCATCCAGCACGCCTGTCACATCTGGTGGGCTCAGACAGGTTAACAAAACAGGCCCAAGGCGCGGAAAACATTGATACGGTCGAACAAGTGGATTTATCATAATGCTATCTTCGATTCGAACTGCGGAACATTGCTGCATATGCAAACCAGGACGTGCATGTGTGGAGCGCTTTGTGACCTGCTTGCGGCCGCCTGTCACATGTGGTGGGCTTGGATAGGCGGAATGACCAGGAACCAGTTGTAGTGCAGCAACATGGAGGTTTTGACACTTTGATGATTGTGACCCCGTGTCTGCTACACCGCTGTCTCAAGAAGGCAGCGACCACATCATTTCCGCTTCCCTGCAGATGTGGACGATTGCTCACCCAATCCCTGCCAAAATGGTGGAACATGCATTGATGGTGTCGATTCACACACCTGCTGTTGCGCGGCAGGATATAGTGGATCCAACTGCGAGACAGGTACGTGTTGATTGCTGTTTTTGTTGTGACATGCACGTTTACAATTTGCAAGGGTCACCATCACATCATTGGCCTCGTGATTGGTGATTTGTATTGACTGTTTTGTTATCAGCTGTGCAATCGCTTGTAAGATCTTCCATTCAGATGGAAATTTCGGTCCCGTGGCCAGTGAGACCCCAAATGATGCATGGGACATTGAATCTCACCCACTTTGAGCAAAGAGCTGGCAGCGGGGCCCCAGTACACTTGTAGCCATGTGCATGGGCGGATTTCACAGATGGCCAAAAACAGGCCCGAAATTGCCATTGTTTTCACACATGCCGTACTAGTTCGGGGGAAATATGCAGTTGTGATGACGGCCCCCCTCTGCAGGGTATTGACACAGCAAATGCTTGAAGGGCCCCCATGCCATGCAAGGCCTTCAACGCATATCAGCGTCTTCCCATCACCCACGACGCCAAACGTCCAAGGGGTGGGCAGAGGGTATGGCTGGCACAGGGAGGGCAGCCGCTGATTTTTAGCACCATGATTTTTGGCAATGGAAGTTTCAGCGGACATGATTTCCACACCGCCCTCCCTGGTATGGCTTGATTTGCAGTGCTGGGGTATCTGCTTCAAACCGCTAGGGGATGCACGTCACCTGAGGGCCAGTGTTGGCCTTGTCCCGCCAGCCCAACATGAAAACACTCAGCTCATTTTTCGGAGCTCTGGCATGGATGCGAGCAAGTGTGGTCCCTGCAATCACTTCAAGGAGATGCAGGGTGATGTGAGGGACGGTTTCGCTGTATGACAACCGCATGCCGGCTCCTGTGGCTGTGGGTTTTGCACGAGAAGGTCGGGTACAACCCTGTGGAAGGTGGTGCATGTGCTGTGGTTAGGGTTTTGGGGCATTTGGTCAGTGGGTCCAGTTTTACGAAAAGTGATCAGGAACCAGTAAGGTCAGTGCAGTCAGGGCTGTGGGCCGCCCAAGATGCGGAAAATCGCAGTTTCCAGGCTGATTCGTGGGACCTGCAAATGCTTCAAAGTCTCGCGTTTCCGCAAGCCTTCTGTGGGCCCTGGGATGGGTTTGGGTCATCATCTCGGGACAGTACAAGTACTCGAGCACTGGGGACGCACGTAGCCCGATTAAGAGCTCGTGTAGCTTGGGACATAGATCTCGACATCTATCTCATCGTCTCAGTGGGATGTAGTTGTTGACGGAGCTGAAGCTCCGTCCGCAGCCCGTGTTGCTGTGGTGACGTCCCCCTGATCAGCAGCTTGGAGTACATGACGGCTATTGATTTTACCCGGACAGTCCATAGGGAAATGTGTGGATCACAGTCAGGGATGTGCTTAGTGCTTGGCCTGCCCTCGGGGGGGTGAGGGGGAGACTGGGGGAGAGGGCAACAAAATGTGTGTGTACCTCCAATTATTGGGTTTGTAGTGAAACAAAATCACATGGAAGATCTTGTCAGATCAAGGTGATTTCCAAATTGCATTTGGGGGAATCGTGACGTTTCACAGCTGTTTTGTGGCCGCAAGCAGCTGAGGATGTGCTCAAACCTGCTCAACCAATGGGTCCCATCGTACCTTGGGCGTACGATGGTTGTTCAGCCGCCCCGTACTTGGAACTGAGAACCCACACAACACCGTGCCTTTTAGTTGTTCAAACACCGGCAGGATGTGCCCAGATCTTGTGTCAAAATAGGCGCCCATCGCAATGCATTAAAAAAAACCCCAAAAGGCCCAGTGTGCAGTGTTTTCCTGATCCGCCAACAAGCACACCAGCTCGTGCACATGCAGTTGTGATCGGGCACCCACCATCCAGCACGCCTGTCACATCTGGTGGGCTCAGACAGGTTAACAAAACAGGCCCAAGGCGC